>JAPTJF010000160.1:0-120735 GCA_029339195.1 Micractinium sp. NFX-FRZ
CACGGTCGGATGGTGATGTGCAGCACGCTGCGCAGCTGCTGGCTCTGGCCCAGTAGCAATCCAGCCGTTGGCCCTGACTTACGACTCGCATTTCGATGCACGACAGCCTCCCAGCAACTTTGACGACTTCAGAGAGGGCAACCGCGCCTTTGCAGCGTCGTTTGACCGGCGGGCGGACGGGGAAAAGGCGCTGGCGCCTGCCCGCCGGGCCCTCATCCTCACTTGCATGGATGCTCGCATCCACCCAGAGAGCGCCCTGGGAGTGGGCATTGGTGAGCCGGCCTACCCGCGCTGCCAAGTGTCTGCGGACAAAGGTGCTGTGTCCAACGCTGGCTAGGTCGGCCGCCTGCTGCGCCCGCTGTGCCCACGCCCGTGCGCCCAACCGCCCCCTTTTCCCCTGCCGCAGGCGAGGTCCACGTGGTGCGCAATGCAGGCGGGCGGGCGGCAGAGGCGCTGCGCTCCATTGCCGTCAGCCAGAAGCTGTTTGGCACAACAGAGGTGGGTGCTGCAGCAGGCTTTGAACAGGGAGCCCTCGTGGGGTGGGGGGGGCTGCACTTGGGTGTGAGGCCCAGCGCCTAATCTGGCGCCCACCAGGGGGCGGCGGTGAGGGGGGAGCTCGCCCCTGCTACAGCCGCTGGTCACCGCTTGATGCAACGCTCTCCAACTCTGCATTGTGTCCCGCTGTGCTGTAGGTGTATGTGATCCGCCCCTCCAACAGCAGGTGATTGCGGGTGCAACCGCTGCCTGGCCCGGCTGGCATGGGTTGGAGAGGCAGGGGGCAGGATTTCTTTGCCCTTGCTGCGTTGCTAGGTACATGTGAGGCAACCGCAAGGGGCAGTGCATGCACTCTTCTCTCCCAGCCGAAAATCGTCTGGTGGCCAGCATCATGCTGTGCCTGATGCCCTGTGCCTCTGCGCCTCCCGCCCTTCAAACACGAAGAAGAAGAAGAAGAAGAAGAGTACGCCCTTGGGCGTGGGTTGAGGAAGCCAGCAGAGGTGTGGGCCCCCATGTCGGGGGCCCCCTCCACTGGCTACCAGCCTTCAAACACGACTGCCCTCGTCTGCTCTGTATGTGCAGCTCGCTTGACTTCACCGCCGAGGAGCTGCGTGGCATGGCAAAGCAAGATGCTGGAAGCCCGGACCCACTGCCCATCTCCGACCTACAACAGGCATGTGCCACAGTCTCCTGCTGTGTATGCATGGTGGGCAAGAGGAATGGCAGGGGCGGCTGGCGTGACGTTCCCGCGTCCCGCAACCACCGGACGAGTCACCACTCCTCTCACCTGACCGCCCGTCTCCTGCCCGTGCAGTTCTTGCAGGCAGATGTGCAGCTGCTGCGGGGATCCGACATGCTGGCACCCGGGACCACCTTCAGAGGTGAGCGCACTCCGGCCCCACGGGCAGGACCTGCACAAGGGGAAGCCAGAGACAGCTGGCAGGGCAGGGCGGCGCGACGCATGCAGACTCATAGCCTGCCCGCCCGTTAGGGGTTGGCACGGTGCTGGCAAGGTGAGGGGTGCACGCATGGGTCTTTCCCTGAATCAACCCTCCCTGCCAAGCGCAGGAGGCATCTACAATGTCCAGACGGGCTTCATCTCCTGGCTGTCTGACGTGGAGGGCTGCGGCTCCGGGCGCTGCTCGGTCTGACAGCCAGGCGTGGCAGCACGCGTGCTGTGCACTGCCGACGGACCAACTCAACCCTACTGACTCCCCCGGCGTGACTGCGTTGTGCTGTAAAATAATCCCCTGAGGAAGCGTCGCATGTGGCTTCAATGTCGGGAAGCCGGGACACCTGTGACAAAGTCGAGTGCGGGGCGGAGTCTTCAGCCGGACCTGCTTGTCTGGGCAGCAGCGGCGCTGCCCCGCCTGCGGCACGAGGGGCGGTCCTCCCTCTCCCTGTCGCAACACACCTGTCTGTGCATCCCTGTCCTGCCCTGGTGACTCCCAGCACTGCAAGCCCTTTTCCATTCCTTTGCTCTCTTCCTGCTGCAACAACAAGGCGCTGCCGGTATTGCCACCGCTGTTGCTGTTTGTGAACACTTGGTTGGTTTACATACATACATATGTAACAACAGCTAGCGGGAGTTGGGAGTGAGTGCATCGGGAAAAGATTATGTTCGGCCCTCAAGCATGCGAGGGAACGACGGTGTGTCTACAAGATGGGCTACAGCCAGGTGCAGGCCAGAGCCTCACGCACAATAGGGACCAAGGAGGGATATAGGCTGGGCCAACTAGCTACGCATCAGGGCACGCATTACCAGGGGCTCACAGCCGGGGCATTTGGGCATTTGGGCTCACAGCCGGGGCATTTGGGCATTGCCAGGGCGTACAGCGAGGCATACGCCTTAGTGCATTGCCAGCTGCTCACACCACGGCCCGGGCAGCGCGCAGCCCAGCGCCCAGCAGCGCAGAGCGGCGCAGCACGCGGCGGGCGCCGATGGGGGCGGGCGCGGCGCGCGCAGGCAGCGCCTGCGCCTTTACAGCCGGCGTGCGGTCTGCAGCCACCTTCTTGGGCACGTGCACGCCGTTCTTGGCCAGGAGGAAGGTGCTGTTGGCCACCCCCTCGACGCTCAGGTCGGCCACCTCCTTTGAGTAGGCCGCCTCCTGCCAGCTCTTGTCGGCAGAGTTCTTGCGGGCAGCGTACGCGTTGCCTGCAGCAGGGAGGGGGTGCCGGGAAGAGTGGACTGTCAAACGGTGGCTGGTCCAGGGCCGGAGAGAGCATGGTGAGTGCAGCACGTCACTACAAGTAGGGGGACTTGGTGCCTGCCAGGCAGCGATGAAGCCATGAGGCCGACATGAACATGCTGGCCCCTACCTGTCTTTGAGAGCAGGTCGAAACCAGTCACAGGGGCCCACCGCTTCTTGGGGCCCTGCAGTAGGGGGGAGGACAGGAGGCAGGTGTTGACAAAGAAAGGAGCAGGTACGGCTGTGCTCGGGCTTGCCCGCCCTCGGGAGAGCGCAGGGGTGTCCGCCCGTCTCCGCGACGCCCTACTGTCGCCCTACTGCCTGCCTGACCACGACCCGCCCCTGGCCCAACCCCCGACACCTCTCAGATGCCCCCCAGTTCCTGCTCACCTGGATGGGGTAGTTGAGCTTGGGGTTGAGGAAGTAGGGGATGCTGTAGCGAGCGCCCTGCACAGGCGGGGCGAGGGCGGCAGCGGCGAGGCAGATGAGGTAATGACCGGGTTATGGTCAGGTGAGGTGTAGGGCCTCAGCCCCAGCGTACTGGCTGCCTTGTGCCCTGGCCTCCCTTCCCTTCCTGGCGGCTTCAATGTTCATGCACTGGGCAGCGGCGGTAGGCGCCACCCTGCATACCCCCCCTCCCCTCCCCGGCTGCTCCTCCCCGGCGCTCACCAGCGGGTCGCCCTCCTTGGGAGCGCGCACGCGGTGGTAGGTGGACTTGAGCACGCCGTCGCTCCACCGCGTCAGCCCGTCGCCCACGTTGACGGTGATGCAGCCCTCCTTGGGGTCCAGAGGCGTCCACTCGCGCGCCACGGGCACGTGATTCCTGCACAGGGGCAGGGGGAGGTTGGAGGGGTGGGAGCTTTGGCAGGTTCAGGTGCAGGTTGGCAGGCAGTGTGGATGGGTGGCTGGCTTCATTCCAGCTTCGCTTGCCGGCGCAGCACCACGAATGCTGACGCAGGCACCCCCACCACTGAGCGAGTTGCCACAGCTGATGCGTGCGCCTCTGCACCCTGGGCAGACCGAGCCATGCCACCTCACGCCCCCACACCTTGCACCGCACCACACAAGACACATGCACCGCACCACACACACACATGAGCAAACCGCCCTCACCAGATGTTGCCCACGTCCTCGATGATGGTGTCCAGGTTCTCAGCCTCCGCACCCGGCGCAATCTCCAGGCCCACATCGCCTGCGCACAGGAGAAGAGGGCAGCGGAAGCACGGTGAGGCGATGGTGCAGTCGCTCTGCCTTACTACAGACGCATTGGGCGCTGCAGCTGCACACAGATGGTTCAGGCTCAGGTGTGCAGCGCACTGCGCTGAGCATGCGCAGCTGCCGGCAGAAATTGTGAAGGTAAGGGCATTGTACAGGCATACAGTGCGGGCACTGGCTAGCCAGGCGTGCCCCCCTGCAGGCTCACCCACGCGGTTGAAGAGGACGGTGAGGACGTCCATGTCGGCGTGGGCGTGCAGGCGGGGCGGCACGCGGCCCTGCTGGTTCCTCAGAGCCTCGCGCTCCTCGGAGCTCAACTCTGGGTCTGCAGAGGGGGCCGGGGACATGGGTGTGGGCTGGCAGTCGAGAGTGAGCAACACGGGGATGCCTTCTGGCGGGCTGTGTGGGCTTGCCGTGGCGAGCGCAAGCGGGGGCAGACGCCAGCATCCCACGGCATTCCATGCTGACATCCCACCCCGCCTCCCGCGCCCCATTCCCCGCATGCCACGCGCAGCATAGCGTGCAGTCGCTCACTCACACTTGTTCCAGGCCATGAAGCTGGGGTTCTCCTCGGACTCGAGGTCAAAGGGCTGCAGCAGGTGGGAGGGGCCATGGGGGGTGGCGTCAACGTCCAAGGGCACGTTGTTGTGGGGCAGGGCGCCAGGCAGGCTCTGGGCGAGGCGGCAGGTGGGTGGGAGAGGAGCCTGGCGGCTGAGGGGCACAGCAGCAGCAGCATCACCACCAGTGCGAGAGCCTCCGAGGGTGGCTGCAACATCCGAGGGTGGCTGCAACATGGGGCCTCTGACACACCACCACTACCGCCTCTGTGCCCGCTCAGCGCCCGCTCAGCTGCGGCACCATTTCAGCGGACAGTCCTCACCCCTCCCCAGGCTGCCCCCTCACCTCATCAATCTCGGACGGGTCCCTGCCGAGGGCGATGAACAGCGCCTGCAGTGCGCAGTGGGGAGGGACGACCAGCCACAAGTGAGGTTCGTGTGGCGTGTGGTGTTTGCCGCTTCTGATTTTTTCCCGATCCCAGTGAGCAGCCGACCCTCCAACGCTGGCTTTGGTTCAGTCAGCCAATGCCTTGCCGGAGCCCCCGACACAGCATGCAACCAGGGGGGCACACAGTCATGCCCGCTGACACGCTGACAGGCTGGCACCCACCCACCTTCAGGATCTTGAGTGCCACCTCGTGCGTCTGCGCCTGGAAAGACAGCGCCACCTCCCTGAACTCGGGGCCTGCGTGCCCAGAGCAGGCGAGGCCGGGGAGGGCCAGGAAGGGATGCAGCGTCAGGCATTGTGCGGGATACCAGCTGTGAGCGGTGCCGCCGGAGAATTCAGACAGTACCAGCACGTGTGGGCGGGTGCACAGGGTGGTGCCAATGACCAGACCTCACCCCATTGCCAGCTCAGCAGGCTCAGCAGTGGTGCTCACCCAGCTCCTGGGGCCACTCCTCCCCCTCAAACTCCTGCTCCCGGAAGTTGAAGCCCTTGGTGCCCCAGCGCCCCACGCTGAACCACTCCCACAGCCGGTTGCCTGCGGGGGCGTGAGGGGGAGGGGTGGCGAGGGGAGGAGACATGTGGGCAGGAGGCTGATCGGTGGGGGGCTTGGGGGACCGTGGACGTAGCTCTGGGGCAGCCATTGCGCTGCACCCCGCAGCAGCCTGCACCAGTTATCTCTAGGAGCAGGCATACCCCACACAGCGCTGTGGCGCAAATGTGCAGTCCCACTGGGCACACTGGCTGCAACAGAGCACCCAGCCAATGCACCCCTGTGTCAGGCCGCGTTTGCGCCACGTGGCTGCTACTGCTTCTGCGCTACGCTGGCGCTCAGCGTGCGCACCCGTCACCGTCTCGAGCTCGTCGGGGCCGCGGTAGCCGAGGTACGAATCTGGGTTGAAGGGCCAGCGGGTCTTGTACTCCTGAAGCGGTGGAGGCAGCAGGGCGGCCGGGTGGCAGGGTGAATGGCCGAGTGGAGTGGGTGCAGTGGGCGGGTGGCCCATGGGAGGGCGGGTTGGAGGGCCCCATGGGTGGGCGACAGGGTGGGAGGAGCCCCCCCCTTGGGAGTGAACCTTGATCGATTTCATAAGGCAGAGATTGAGGTCCCAACCACATCTCAGTGCCACTGCCCCAGCGCTCCCTCCTGCGGCGGCAGATGGGCGTTTTCTCCCCTCTCGGCCCCCTGCCGCCGCCACTACTGCCGGGCCTCACCGTCTCGCGATCCAGGAAGCGCTTGCCGGTGTCAAATGCGCGGTCGATCTCCTCCTGTGCGATGCCGTGGTCTGCAGGGGCGGAGGGAGGGGCGCCATCAAATTGCCAGAGGGCGTGAGTCACCCAGTTGCAGGCGCAGCCCAGCACGCCCAGCAGGCAACCGTCGGAACACGCCCTGTCTGCGCTAGGGCGCAGCAGCAGGGCATCCTGCTGAGGGCGCCCGGTGCTGCGTGCGCTGCTGGCAAGCTAGAAGGCTGGCTGGCAGGGTACAGGGCAGCGGCAAGTTCGGCGGGGGGGCGGGGGGGACGCAGCGGCGGCGGGCAAGTACCGGCAGATGTGCGCTGGCGGCACCCGGGTCTGCCAACGGCCCCCGGGTCTCCAACGCACCACTGATGTAGAAGAACCCAATAGTTGTCGCCGCCTCGAACAGCTGCTGCGAGATCTCCTCCTTCCTGGCCTCAAAGTTGGCCAGGCTGATCACCGGGGCGGTCTTGCGGCTCATGGCGCCAGGTGGCAGTGCCGGTGGCGGTGTGGGTGGCTTCTAAGGGGGGCTTCAGGCGGCTGCCGGGCGGGGGGATGAACAAGTTGTTGTCGCGCTCATATGCTGCGCTTATATGCACACAGCCCTGTTGCTGGAACACGGCAGGCGCCTGCCTGATGACACGTGTCCCTCACTTTGCCCGGCCCCTCTTTTGCACGCACGGGCTACGTGCGCCCTTGATCGAACATTTTGCTCGCCTTGTGCGGACAGGTGTGTCATGACGGGCGGATTGGAAGGGGCCTACACGCCTCAGGACTGCCCGCACACCTCCAGGTAGACTCGCTTACATCTAAACCCGGACCCGACATCCTTTTCACCGCGGATTCACGCAACGCAGCCAGACAGCAGACCGTTCACCTGTGCCGCCGATCGCCTGGCACCAGTCCAGGCCGCCGCCGACCCTGCACACCTCGGCCAGCCTGTGCACCCCCCAGCCCGCCCAACATGGCACCCCCCAGGACTTTCGCTGTCATAGGAGCTGGTGTGGCGGGACTGCAAGTGGCCACCCAGCTGCGCCACGCAGGTGGGGCCAGGTGGGGGCAGGGCGGGGCCGGGGGCGTCGAGGGCGCCGGCGCTGGCGGTACCGGCAAAGCTGGGCGCCCTAGGGTGGCCCCTTGCACGGGCGGGCACGACGAAGGTCCCAGTGCACCCTGCCTGGCCTGTCCTCTTAATCCACGCCTCCGGCTGCTGCAGGCTTCGACGTGCGCATCTTTGAGAAGAGCCACAACGTGGGCGGCGTCTGGCAGAGCAACTATGCCGGCTACGCCCTGCAGGTGGGGGGGGGGGGCACCCAGTGGGCACCCCCAGCGAGTTAGCCTCTTCTCAAACCGCCACTCTCATGGGGGTGCATGCCACGCTCCATTTTCTTACTGTGTCCTTCTGCGTCGCTGCTGTGCGATGCCTGCCAGTTCATGCAGCACAGAGCGCAACATGCATCACTGTGCCCCCAGACCAACGGCACCCCCCTCGCCCCCGGCACCCTCCTGCAGGTCCGCAAGTGGCACTTTGTCATCCCCGGCTACGAGTGGCCCGACACCGAGAGCCACCCCAAGTGCGCCCGCTCTCCACTGCACCGCCACTGCCGCCCACGCTGCTGCATGCTCTGCTCTGCACTGCACTGCCGCCTGCGCTGCCACCAGCCCCGCCCCGCTGCTTGCTCTCACGCCAGCCGCTGCTGCCAGACTTCCCTGCACCCTCGCACTCTCACCCGACGCCTCCCTGTTTCACTCCTGCCGCCTGGAGCCCACTGCAGGTACCCTACTGGCCAGGAGTGCCAGGCGTACATCGAGCGGTATGCTGACGACGCTGGCCTGCGCCCGCTGATCACGTTTGGGGTGGAGGTGACCGCTCTGCGCCCCCGTACCACCAACGGCCACAGCCCCGAGGCTGCCGACGGCACCGACGGCTGGGCGGTGGAGTGGACAGACGACAAAGGGTGCGTGTGTGGGGTGCAGCCCTGCCTTGCGCCTGCCCCACCCATGCAGGGCAGCCCCTGCTCTGCCCAGCATGACATTCAGCAAGCCGCTGAGCCACAGGCAGCGAAAACCCTAACCCATTACCGTACAGCCATGCGTGCACCGCCCTGCTGCATGTTTCCCTAGCTGAGCAGCAGCCAGTGCAATCGGCCCTACCACCTTCTTCCCATGCTAACCTAGCATCACCCCCCGCACTCTTGGTCTCCACTCCCCGCCTTCCAACATACATTCCCCCAACCCCTCTGTTGCATGCAGCAAGGCCCACGGTGCCGCATTTGACTTTGTTGTGGTGGCCACCGGCCTTTTCAACCAACCCGTGCGCCCAGACTGGGCCGACCCCCTGGCCTCCCCCGTGCCGCCCACCGACCCCACCCAGCCATGGGTGGTGGATGTGCGGGACTTCACAGACCACCACGCTGCCGAGGTGAGGAGGCGGGGCTGTTCCCTTGGGAGGGCCACGGGCCAGCATGCTGCCCGTATGTGCTTTGGGACGCCGGGTCCAGCCGGGGCTGCCTGTGGGCGGGATCAGCCAGCAGGGCGCTGAAGCGGCAACGGTGACCACGCCTCACAAGCGGTGCCCTGCTGGACGCGCCTGCTCGTCTACCCTTGCTTAAATGTCTGATCGGAGCTGCCTGCCTGCCTCGCCTGTCTGCCAGCCCGCCAGCCTGCCCAGCCGCCCCATATGCCGCCCGCTGCAACCCACCCGGCATGCAGGGCAAGCGCGTGGTCATCATTGGTGCCGGCAAGTCGGCTCACGACGTGGGCCTGGTCACCAGCCACGTGGCGGCCTCCACCACGCTCCTGGCACGGCGCGGCCACTGGATGGCGCCGCAGAAAGTTCTGGGTGTGTGGCAGCCGAGCTGAGCAACTGAGGCGTAGAGGAGACGGGCAGGCACTGGCACCACGTGCAAAACGGCGGCCCCGACCAGTTTCCCCGCCTCGCATGCCCTCTCATGACGCTCACACAGCCATCCCTGCCCCTCCCTCCCGCCCCTGCCAGGCTTCCTCCCACTGGAGTTTGCCACCTACACGCGCTGGTCCTGGGCCCTGCAGCCAGCCTGGCACAGCGCAGGCTGGGTGAAGAAGGCGGCGCACACGGTGTTCCGCCCCGTGAAGGCCGCCGCCTGGGGCCTCTTCGGCCTCATCTTCGCCCTGCAGAACAGCACCCCCGGTGAGCTTGGTCCCATGCACTCAAGGAACCAAACCATATGAGCATAACGTCCGTCAGCCAGCCAGTCAGCTACGAGACAGCTATGTGGGGGGCACACAGGAAGGTACGCTCTTGCTCTGCCAGAGTGTGCCGCTGCCCACATGTTAGCAAGCCAGCCAGCCGCCCACCCCTCCCTCGCCTCCCCACTTGCGCCGTGCAGCCCAGATCAAGCCCAAGCACGGCCTGCTGCAGGGCATCTACGACACCATTGGCATGGTGGACTCAACCGCGCTCTCCCGCGCCTTCTCCTCAGGTAGGGTGGGCCGCACCTGCCCATCCCACATCCTCCCACCCTCGCCCTGCTTCAAGCACATGTTTGTCACATGCAAGGGCGAACCTGATTGTTTTTCATGACATACAAATTGCACGGGTTTTACCAACTGCAGGCCGCCTGCAGGCGCGCGCCGCACGCGTGGACTCCATTGATGGCAAGGCGCTGCACCTCAGCGACGGCAGCACCCTGGAGGCAGACATCGTGGTGCTGGCCACGGTAAGGCGGCGCCCCGACAGGTGGTGCTGCTGCTGCTGCTGCTGCTGCTAAGGGTGCAGCTGCTGAGGCTAGCCAGCGGCGTGCCCTGCCGGGTCGCCTGCATCCTGCAGGCCGTAAGGGTGCATGCACCGCTGCACAGCTGTGGCCGTGGCGGGACCGTGCCTGCCTGTCTCCAAGCCACCTGCCCTCTGCCCTGCAACCACTGGCAACGCCGGCAGTATCCCCACCCCGGCCCCCGCCCCGGCCCCTCTTCCCTCCTTTGGATTGGTGCAGGGCTACCGCCCCATTGCGCGCACCCTGCTGCCCAGCGAGGCGCTGCAAGTGGCGGCGGGGTACGAGGAGAACACGGATGGCAACAACGAAGTGCAGTGGCTGTTCCGGTGGGTACTGATGCATGGGCCTTGCCTGCATACAAGCAGGCTGTGTGTGGTCTCAACGAGTCTTCAGGTGCAGGCCGGGCCACCGCCAGCGCCCGGCAGGGGTGCCGCAGGTCTACAGCCGCTGTGAGCACATGTACACTCCTCCAACTCTCCAACCCCTCCCCCCTCCCCACCCCCGCCTGCCCTCCTCCCTGCAGCAAGGTGCTGCCCCCCGGCCTGTCCAACATCGCCTTCATCGGCCAGCTGGCCACCTTCCAGCACGTGCTCACCGCAGCGCTGCAGGCGCGCTGGCTGGCGGGGGTGCTGCAGGGGGAGGTCAACCTGCCCCCTCGCAAGGAGCAGGCAGAGGACGTGGCCGCACAGAAGGTGGGCAGGCAGCGGGGCAGGGGGGCAGGAAGGGGGGCCTGGGGAGGCAGGCAGCACAACAGCATTGTGGGGATGCCAGTGGTCTGCCTTCCCGCCTGGGCAGGACCACAGTGCCAGCCAGCACCCTGGCAGGCTGGTCGGCGCACCGTTCCACCAACCGCTGCCGGCCACCCACGCCGTGTGCTGTGCAGGCCTGGTGGGCCAAGTCCAGCTTTGAGCGCAGCAACAACTATGTGTGGGCGCAGGTGAGGCGCTGCCAGGGTGCCTTTGCATGCACACTTATGTTGACCTGCCACAGCTGAGGCCTGGGCCAGCACCGCCGTGCTGCTGTGTGCATGTTGTTTGCACTTGCGTGCCGCAAGTTCCCTCTCCTCTTCACTCTCACACGCATGCTTGCTTCCTGTCCGCCACCATCCCCAGCACGGCAAGTACCACGATGAGCTGGTGAAGGACATCCGGGGCAGCACCGCAGCCTACGCCCGCTGGAACCTGGTGAGGACAGGGTGCGGCGGGGGCCTGCCAGGCAGACGCCAGGGAGGGGCTGCCGGCAGCCCACGATATGCTCAGGCTGAGCAGGGGCGGGCACGGGTGCCCTGCGGGCGGGCCACCTGCATGGACCTCTTTGCATGCCTGCCTGTTGAGCTTGGCTTCTGACCCCACCGGGTGCCGCCGCCTCCTCGCACCCCCGCTTCGTGTGCAGCTGGCGGAGCTGTTTGGTTACATCAAGAACGAGCTGTACGCCCCGCTGTTCCCCGCCCACACCGGCCTGCGGGGCCGCACCAGCAAGGCCGCTGGCAGCCGCACGACCAATGTGATCACAGCGCAGGCAGCGTGAGCGCCTCGCCAATGGGGGCCTGGTCAGTGAGGGCTTGGCGACCGCCACTAGCAGGGGACTGCCAGGGCTGACCAGCTGCCGTTTGTTTGTTGCAAACTTCCCTCATGGACAGGCTCTCTGCTTTGTATATAGCTCGATACTTGTTTGCACTGCCGGCGCGCGCCCGCTACAGCGTCTTGCCTGCCATGCCGCTGGCCGACTCCCCGAGTAGCGCCCGTACTCTGGGCCCCACCATCTGGGTTTATGCTCTAAAGAACGGGTAATGCGCCCTGCCTTTTATTTTAACGTTTATTATGTGCCTTGAGCAGTTGTAAATTTTCGAGGTACAGAGCCAATTTTCGAGGTACAGAGCCCGTTGATTACTGACCCAACTTGCACCGAGGACGGAGAGAAGTGGTACCAGCGCAGGCTCCCGACAGGCGACCATGCACCCAGGCATGCATCCGTGGAGGGAACAGCTCAGGTGCCGGCACAAGCGCACGTCCCCAGACACAGACAAAGAAGGGGCTTAAAGCCGAGTGCAGCAGGGTCGATCCGATATCCACCGCTGCAAGGGGTGTGCAGCACCACCGCTGCAAGGGGTGCCTGCAGAAGGCGGACACGTGGCCCCTCAGATTGCAAATCTGTTCGGCATTCCTGCCCGAGTGCCGGCAGTGCCGGCATCGAATTGCAGGCATACTTTCGACCCTCTTGTCGTTCACTCTCTTCAGGTCAGGGTCACAGAGGTACGGAGCTGTCTCCGAGGAGTTGCGATCGCGACAGCGTAACCCTTGCAAGCCCGTCCACACGCAGTAGCCCTGCAGCCATGGCCGGTGAGTGGCTCCTCAAACCCAAAGCCGTTACAGGCAGCGCACCAGCAAGCCACTGCCGCCATGTGCCGCTGCCGCCGCCTGTCCGACGCCTGCCCGCAGCGTCGGCCTCCCACTCCCCCGACAGCAGAGCTCGGCACACCACCTCAGCCCTGCCGCGCCATGCCTTGCTGCTGCAGCCTCGCTCGCCGCCCCGCAGCGCC
This sequence comes from Micractinium sp. NFX-FRZ, assembly GCA_029339195.1. NCBI lineage: Eukaryota > Viridiplantae > Chlorophyta > Trebouxiophyceae > Chlorellales > Chlorellaceae > Micractinium > Micractinium sp. NFX-FRZ. The sequence goes on from JAPTJF010000160.1 coordinate 12,423, forward strand.
TCCTCACTGGCCGTGCCGCCGTGCGCCCCACCGCGCGGCGCCGTGCCACGGTGTGTGCAGCCCTGCTGAAGCGCTATGTGATTGTGCGGGACATCCCAGACATCGCCCAGAAGAGCCAGGCAGATCTGGGCAGCATCTCAGCCACCTCGGTTGCCTCCCTCAACAAGGCAGGGCAGGACCGCGTCCAGGTGAGGGGGGCAGCATAAAAATGCTTGTGCACCGGCGTGGGTGGGCGGGTTGGCGGCCAGGGGCGGGCGGGGACCAGTGACCAGACGGGGAGCGGGGAGGCAAGGGTGGAGTCGGTTAGGCTGCACACTGAGCTGAGCAGGGGCGCTGCTGAGCCTGAAGTGAAATGCTGGCACCGGCTTCCTGCCCCTCCTGCTGCAGTGGCAGCACAGCTACGTGGTGGAGGGCAAGACGTTTTGCGGTGAGCCAAACACCAGCTCTGCGCGTGCTGGGCCGAAACATGCTGTGCTGTCGGCTGCTGTGGGTGTATGGGGGCAACATGGTGCCTCTGGCTCAGGTCAAGGGGCGTCCCTGTTCCGTGGCGTGCTGTGCACACAGCAATGTCCCTGTGCAGCAGCAATGTCTCGTCAAAGGCCCTCCCCCTTACCGCCGTGTGTACTGCCTGCCTGCCTCTGCTGCAGTGTACCTGGCGGAGGACGAGGCGGCCATTCACGAGCATGCAAAGATTGGCGGGTGAGGACATGCGGGGGTGGTGCTGGCCGTGTCAAGCTGTCAGCCCGCATGCCAGTCTGCCCGTCCGCCCAACCTGTGGGTGGGTGTGTGCCACGCGTCAGGCATACCCTCGCCTGTGCTGCGCCATGCTGTTGCCCGCCTCCTGGGGCACAGATATGGGCACCATGCTGTGCCACCCCACCCGACCACCCTGTGCCCTGACGCTGGCTGTGTGCCATCCTTCTGTTCCCCACCCGCCCCCCACCCCCGCACAGCTTCCCTGTGACTTCCATCCACGAGGTGACCTCCATCATCGACCCCACCACCGCTGCACACTGCCCCTGCGCCGCTGCAAACGGCGTCAGCGCATGAACCTTACGGTGGTACTGCTGCAGCTTGGGTGGCGGCACATGCAGCTGCCGCTCCTCTTTGTGCTGGCGGCCTCAGCAAGGCTTCCCATCACAGAATGCCACACTTAAGCCACACCATTCCCCACATGTACTCGTTCCAAATTGATAACATGTTTCTGCACTTGTAAAGCAACGAGTTCACCTGATCGGTCTTGTGTCGACAGGGGGCACACAGTGCGAGTCAGGCATGCCCGTAGGGGCAGCCGATTGGTGCAAGGGGCGGGCAGTGGTGGGAAGCAGTTCCAAGGAACGGGGCTGGGGCTGACCGCCTGTTCCAGCCAACGCTTTGCCTCGTGCATCAGCATCTGTGCAGAGTGACCGGGAGCGCCACAACAGTGTCCCAGACCCACCGTCCTCCGAGCGAGCAGGCCCAAACTGTGCCCTGGCAGAACGGCAACATTGGCGTCCACCACTGGCTGGCAGCGTCAGCGCACTCACATGGCGGAGATGAAGCCCTTGTGGCTCTGTAGCAACACGGTTGGGGGCCAATGCAGGGGCCCAGCGACCTGACGTCCGGTGGTGCCACTGGTGGGGAAATGGCGGGGTGATGGCGATGGCGATGGGAGGGTGAGGGTGAGGGGGGAGGCTTGGTCCTTCCCTGAAGCTGCCCAGGAGCTGCCGTGGCAGCTGAGGGTGCACCTGCAGCAGTACCTTTTGCGCGTCCCGCGGACTTAACAGCAACTTGCGAGGCGCAGGTGCCTTTGGAAAGGCGACCCCAGCCCGCAGCCGAAACAATCACCGGCCGGACGCCAGTCGTTCGAACGACGCAGCGAGCGCACTGAAGCTCTGGCTCCGAGACGGCCTCGAACAGCCGCGCACCCGAGCGCCCAGGTGATGCTGAGCAGTTCCGCACAGGGCCATGCGACACCTGACCTGACCCGCCGGCCGCCTGACCTGACCCGCCGGCCTGATCTGGTTGTGTGCCGCCGCCTGCCTGCCGCCGCCCCCGCCTGCCGTCGCTGCAGGTCACCTGGGAGCCACAGATTGCAGGCATGCCCTCTTCATGGAGCCTGCAGTCTCCAGGGCTGCATGTACTTGGCGCGTGGCTCATGCTCGCCTTGCTGGCATGCGCGTGGACACCGTCCGCACATGCTGCCGTCCAGGGATGTGAGTGCCAGCGGTAAAGGAAACCCCCTGGGCCTGGGGGACGCTCGCCTAGTTGGCTGCTGTGTCCACCGCCCTGCCATTGTTGAGCCTGCACGTGGCCTTGGCAACCCTCTCGCTGGCCTAAACCACCCAGTGCTGCCCGCTTTGCCCGTCCCCCGGCTCCCTTGCGCCTGCTGCAGTCACGCTGCAAGATGCGCTCATCGACTGCCAGGCAGACTGCGCCAGGATTGGGCGCATCCCCATCCCTGTGGCCCCGGGCAAGCTGCTGTGCGCCCTTGCCAACAAGGACGGCACCATAACTGCCTACGGTGGGTGGCTGGCCAGATGCCAGATTGGACAGGCAGATGTATGCATCCAATTACGTTGGCAGCAGGTGGTGGTTGGGCTGCGGCGGTACCAGATCTGGCACTGCAAGCCAGCCAGCCAGCCGGGGAGCTGCCAGCTGGGCCAGGCAGTTCCTTGATTATCATGTCCACCCTGGTGGCCCAAATTGCAGGCACTTGGAAGCAAGGGCAGTGTGAGTACGCTGACTCTGCTCAGGCCGGGAAGAGCGTGAGAAGAGCCAACCGCTACCGCTGCGCCTGCCGCGCTGCCGCCACCGCGCTGAGCTGGAATGCCAGCCTGGCATGCATCGAGGGCGGCAGCGCGGCGGCCGCCGACCCCGCCGCCTGCCGTTTCCGCAAGCTGGGAGGGGGCGACTGGCAGGCGGGGTACATCCAGGTGCCGCCAAACCAGCCGCCCACCTGCCGTGCCCATGGCGTGCCCTTTGGGGAGGGCGGAGCGATGGTGGGCTCTGTGACGGGCATAGGTGGCCCTTTCGTCATGCAGACGCTCTGCCTGGTCACCCCCAGCAACGCTGGCAGACGCCGCCTGGCGTCATTCACAGCCTGTGAGTGTGCCTGGCAGCCTGCCTGCCTGCCTGCCTGCCTGCCTGCCTGCCTCCCCTGCCTGCCTGCCTGCCCTGGCCAGCATCCCTGCGTCGGCCCTTCCCACAGCCCACCTCCTGCCTTCTGACAGCTCATTTATAAGAACCGCCAACCTTCTTTCTTCCTTCTCACAGCTCACCCTTCTCGATTGCTGGGGTCCCTCTTCCCCCGGGCTCGTGCAGTCGACCTGTCACCGGGCCTGCCTAACTGCGCCTTCACGTGCTCGGTGTTTGGGCCCGGCATCACCCACGTCGACGCCGGGGTGCCTGGCCGTTATCTGTGCTCGACTAAAAACAAGGGCGCCACTTACTATGGTGCGCGCTGCTGCATGGCACGTGAGGCGACGTGTGCCGTTGGCTGACCCCTGCAGCTTGCCGCATGGCTGTCAACGCTCGACATGCCACGCCCCGCTGTTGGTTGTTCCGTGTGCAGGCACAACTGGTGATGCTGGGGAGTGCTTTTGGAACGGCAACCAAGGCGGCATTGTGTCCGGGACCTTGGATGGATACAAGTGCGGCTGCCGAGAGTCCGACACCACGCTGCAGTGGAAGCAGAGCAACGTGTGCACCAGGGGGCCCGCAGCGGCGGCCACCAACCCTGCGGTGGGTGGGCCACTGTGAGGCGGGGCGCGCGGGTGCGGAGAGTTGAAGCACCTGGATGGATGGGTGGAGTTCTGGCCGGGCTGCTGTCATGATGCCAGTGGTTGGCCTCGGTCAGCTCGGTCAGCTCAGCTGCCAGCTGGCAGTGCCTCCTCGCCTCCTTGCCTCCTGCCCACCCGCCTGCCCGCCTGCCCGGCCCCTCAACACCGCCCTCGCCACAGGTGTGCCGCGTGCGCAAGCTGGGCGGTGGCGACTTTCGCATTGGCTGGTACCGCCCTCTCACCAGGCGGTGCTACATCCCTGTGGCCAACTTTGGGCCAGGGGGCAAGCAGGTCACGAGCGTCAAGTTGTTCCTGGGCGGGCCTTACCAGATGAGCCTGCTGTGCCTGCCAGGTGCGACGGGGCGCGCTGGGGCTGCGCTTCGCTGGGTGTAGAAAGCCCCCGGGGGCAGCTCAGAGCAGGTGGATGCACCGATTTCAATGCCAGGCAGACATGTGCACAGCTTCTTCGTTTCTAAGAAGACACACATTTCGTTGAACTGGGCTGGGGCTCCGCGCTGCAAACCTGGCCGGTTCACCCACTCCTGCCCCCTGCTTCGCCCCTCGCTGCCCCGCCCCCGCTGCAGCGCCCGATTACCGGCGGTGCCCAGGCGTGGCACGCACCCGTGCTGGGCTGGCGCAGCGTGCGCGTGACCTGGCAGCCGCCCAGCCCCCCATTGTGTACTCCAACCACCCCAGCTCCCGCTGGAGCGCCATCGCCCACGCGCGCTGCCCACCCGCCGCACCCGCCGCTGCCAGCGACGTCGCGCTCATTGCCTGGTTCTACTGGCAAGCATTCGGCGCTGGCCCCGACTACCTGTGCGGCAACGCCTGGGGAGACAGCAACCTGGCACGCCTGGCCGGCCGCGGCGTGCGCCTCTGGCGCGCCCCCGCCCCGGGCGCCGGCGGTGGCCTGGTTGCCCCGCAGCCGTCTGCGGTCCAGGCGGCGCTCCCCGGCGATGTCTTCTTCTACGGCCGGCCCCACAGCATGGCTGCAATGTACCTGGGCGCGGGGGAGGTGCTGGCGTTTTCGCCCCTGCTGCCCGGCCCGCCAAAGGTGCTCCCCGCCAGCTTCAGGCCCGACCTGGATGAGGTGCGCACCTACCCCGACTTCCTCCTCTGAGCCACTGGATCCACTTGGCAAGGCCCCTCTCGTGGGCAGTTGTACCCGTACTATTGACATCGCATTCGTGTACGTGGCAATACATGTATCGCTGGCGGCATGAGCCAGCCTGAGACAGCCTTTGCTGATTGTCTTTATCCTCCGAGTCTGCCAACTCCCTCACCTGAGCCAGTCGCTGCACAACTTTCGTGCCACCTACATGTGACCCAGACCTGCTTGGTCCACACTCCACCTCTGCCCCCCCGGGGCCCTCTCTCTCCTGGCAGCCGCCCCTCACTTGTCCCCACCCTTTTCGCCTGTTCTGGGTCCTCTTCAGTTGTTGTTGTTTGTCTGTACACATCGCTTATGGTCCTTCAGTGCCTGCCTCCTTCCTGCTCCTCTTTTGATACCCCAGCGTGTTTTGCACCTGTACTGCAGTACAATCCCAATAAGCATTGGCCTCTGCATGGCCATGTGGCATGCATGGGGCCTGTCAGCGCGTTGGTGTTACACTTGATCTCAAACGTGTTGGTGTGGGGCGATTATGTTATTACCGAGGCTTCGGTCCTCGTGTGTTTGTGAGGTAAAAGAGAGGATAAGATTCGGATCAGTGGAGTGTCAAGGAACAGCGAAGCATCTGTCCGTCAGCGGCAGGAGCGGGACTGTAAGCAAAGCAGAGGTGCATGAGAAGCTGGAGGCGGGGAGCTAGAGAGGCACAGCAAAACCAAAACAGACAAGCCAAAAACAGGCGACATTGAGAAACAAGTTGCAGGGCGCGCAATGGCAGCCCCTGGATGCGTACAGCCGTTGCAGCCTGAAGCTCAGTTCTGGCCGCTGCTGCCAGTGAGGGAAAAGACCCGCACCGTGCCCTGGCTGTTGGCGGCCAGCAGCGTCTGCGCGCCGGGGCGCCAGCACACCGCAGAGATGAAGCCCTTGTCGCTCTGCATGTGCAGGTGGGAAGGGGGCAGGGGGGCAGTGCAGCGGGGCTCTCAACAGCACCCTTTGTAGCAGACAGCAGAAACGCGGCGCCTGCTTCCCTGCAGAAGTAAATAAAACAAAAAATGTGGTGGCACGCCGGTTGCAGCAGCGCTGGCAGTGACATGGTGCAGCACCCGTGCTGGTTGGCACGTGGCCCAACAGGCTCCCGCCCGCCCGATGGCCCCACCTGCGCGTCGCCGCCATCGTCGCCGTGCGCGGCAAAGGACTGCTGTGCCACCGGCTTGGAGAGGGACTTGTAGTACACAAACAGCTCGCTGGTCTCGCTGCCGCAGGCCAGGAAGTCGCCCTCCACTGCGGGGGTGGGTGGGTGGGTGGGTGAGGTGGGTTTGGGTCGGGTGGGGTGTGAGGTGCTGGTTCTGCATGTGGCAGCACTGCTGACCAGGCTGCTGGCACACATGGCCAGCTGGCACAGTCTGTTTGGCAGGCGCATGTGCCACCCGAGGCAGGGCAGCACGCTTGGTGGCTCATCAGTGCACGCACCCCTGGTGCGCCTCCCACCGATCGTCACGACTCCCTGCACCGCATTCCAACACGCACCTTCCTCCGCCCAACCCCTTGTGCCCTGCCCTCCCAACACGCCACCCACCTGCCAGCCCCACAAAGTTCTTCTCGTTGGAGTGCCCCTCGTACACGCGCTGCGCACGCTGGCGGTGCGGCGGCCCCGCCGCCGCAGCCGCCATGTCGCTGTCAGGGACCGACGGCGCGTCGCCGGCGGTGTCCACGCCCCACAGGCGCAGGGTGGAGTCGGTGGAGGCCGACACCAGCTCCGCCTGGTTGCAGAAGCGCACGTAGGACACCGCCTTCCTGCAGGGAGGGAAGAGGAGGGAAGGAGGAGCGGGAGGGGGAGGAGGAGGGAGGTAAGTGAAGCCAGCTGGCGGGACAGGCCGGCAAGCAGGGCAGGTGGGCAAGCACATGATGCAGGGCAGGTCGGCAAGCACACCAAGCAGGGCAGGTCGGCAAGCACAACAAGCAGGGCAGCCCAAGGTCACAGGCGTCCCCAGCCAGGTCAGGCTGTGGCAGGGCAGGGTGGGTGTGCAGCAAAAATGCGCCCCCCTGCAGTCGACTCGCGGCGCCAGCAGCCACCCAAGCACGAACCACCTTCTTACAAACCAACGACAACAATGCCGAGACAGTGTCAGGTTCTCGGCACCGCCCGCACCTGTGCCCCTGGTAGGTACACACGGGCGCCGAGGTGTTGCGCATGTCGTACAGGTACACGCTGTGGTCTGCTGAGCCCACCGCCAGCTCGTGGGAGGAGCCAGGGCGCCAGCGCACCGCGCACACGTTGGCGGCGGTGTCCACCTGCGGAGGGAGGGAGGGAGGGTTGCAGAGGCTGTGGGCCTAGGCAGGGGTGGCGTGCTCTATCTGGGGAGAAATGACGGCACGGGCTTTGCAGGAGAGGCAAGCTGTCGCATGCACTGCTTGAAGCTCGCGTACCATTTCAGCGCTTGGGAAATGCCTGCACGCGCCCCTCGCCAGCACCCACCTCCTCCCCTCCCGCACTGCCCCCGACCCACACACAGCGCACCTGCGCCACCGAGGAGGGGCTCTTGGTGGACCAAAACTTGACGGCGCAGTCGTCGGAGCCAGAGGCCAGCAGCGTGGGGTCGGCGGCGCAAAAGTCGACGCTCCAGATGCGCTTGGAGTGGGCCTCGTACTCGTGCAGCAGCGAGGCAGCGCCCACGTCCCACACGCTCACCACGCCTGCGGCACGGGGGTTGGGGGCGGGGTGGGCTGGGTCGCTAGAGGTTGTGGCAAGGCGGGCGGGCGCTGGGCGAGGGAGGCGGCAAGTGGTGCGGCGGAGCAGAGTGGGTCGGGAGCAAGCGCCACGCGGGGCGGGGTTGGCAGCGACAGCAGGCAAGGAGCAGGGTTCTCCCACCCACAAGGCGTGCTCTGCTTGCCTCAGCCCCCAACCTTGCCCCCTGCCCCTAGCTACCCACCCTCACCAACCCCACCAACCCACCCCCTGCACACCCACCCGCACACCCCCCACACAACCCACCCCCTGCACACCCACCCTCGTAGTCGGAGGACGCAATGTGTGCCTGGATGTACTTGTTCCAGGAGAGGCAGGACAGCTTGGAGCGAGAGACCAGCTCCACAACGGGGGCGGCCCCGCTGCGCACCGCGGCCGCGCCGCCCGGCAGCGGCGGCGCGGACACGGCTGGGTAGTGGGGAGCCACGCCTGCAAAGTCGTACACGCTGCGGCACACGCGGAGGGCGAGGGGAGGGGAGGGTGAGCAGGTGAGTGGATGAGTGGGTTGGTGGGAAGGGGGATACGGGCAGCCGATGCGGCGGGGTAGTGGGGAGCCACGCCCTGCACAGCCGCACACGCCGCCAGTATACAGAAAGGCAAAAGTGGGTGAAGGGGCGGGTGATGAGGATCCGGGAGCGGGGAGTTGATAAGAGAGGGCAGGAGGGCATCTGAGCCTTTGCTGCTACCCTGTCCTCCCTGCCCCCCACCTCGGCCCACCCCCGCCACTCCTGCCGTGCACCCCACCCTGCCTAAGCCTGCCTGCCCCCGCACCTGATGCGCTTGGACACGCCGGCGGTGGCAAACAGGGCTCCCTCCCGGTCAAATTCGAGGGAGGAGACGATGGAGGCGGAGCCGCGGTGGCGCGGCGTGGGGCGCGGCACCTCCGCCACTAGCTGCGGGAGGGGCGGGGGGGGGGGGGCAGGGTGGAGAGGAGACGAGAGCCGTTTGGTAGGCTAGGGTTTCAGATGTAGAGGCGGGAGTGGCGGGGGCGCAGGGGAGGGGGCCCGGAGAGGAGATTGGGGCCCTTTGGTGGTTTCACACAAGGTTATATGCGTGTCATGGCCCTGGTCTAAAGAGACCTGGCTGCCGCGCAGGGGCATACCACTCCATCCTGACCTGCACCGCCCGCCCTGCCCTGGCCGCCCCTGGATGCACGACCGCCCATCTCTGCTCCAGCCCCCGCCCAGTACGCCCTCCCCTGGCTAGCTGCTCCACTCCCCCGTACCTTGAGCTTGTTACAGCGGGTGATGACGGACAGCAGGCGGCTGAACTCCTGGAGCCCCTCATCAATGACAGGGCCCACCGCCCCTCCCTCCGCCCCTGCTGCCCCCAGCGCCGCCGCTGCTGCTGCCGCCCCCACTGTCCCCCCAGCTGTCGCCGCAGCAGCTGCAGGGGGATGCATCTCGCTGCCGCCGCCGCCGCTGCCGCTGCCGCCCGCTGCTGCTGCTGCCTGCTGCTGGGCCTGCAGCTGACGGGCCCTCAGCTGCAGGTAGCACTGCTGCAGGTCGTCAAACTGTGTGGCGATGCGCCGCTTCTTGTTGCGCAGCAGGCTCAGCACGTCGCGAGGGCGCCCGCCGCTGCTGACGCCGCCGCCGCCGCCGCCGCTGCTGGTGGTGGTGGTGGTCACTCCCGGGCTGAGCAGGGTGCCAAACACACCCGTGTAGGCAGCGTGGCCGCCATGTCCGTGCGCCCCTTGCGCCGCAGCTGCAAAGTGAGGCGGCAGCATGGGGTGGGCCGGCGCGCCGGCGCCTGCCCCGCCAGCTGGCCCCCCCAGCGCCTGCGTTGCCAGGCTGGCAAACGCTGCGCCGGCAAAGTCGGCTACCTGCTGCTGTGCTTGCTGCTGCTGCTGCTGCTGCGCAAGCCGTGCCTGCTGCAAAGCCTGCTGCATCGCCTGCTGCTGCTGCTGCATCAGCTGATGCTGGTGCAACGCGCTTGCGCCAGCTGCCGCCGCTGCTGCCGCCGCCGCCGCTACTGCTGCTGCGTCTGCTCCGGTGCCTAACAGAGGCATCCCAAGCTGCTGCTGGTGTTGCTGCTGTTGCTGCTGCTGCGCCAGTTGGGAAGCCTGCTGCTGCCGCGCTGCCTGCTCTAGCCGCTGCTCCTGCTCATGCACGCCATTCTGTGGGACCGGTGCGGGCGGCGAGGCCGCACGTGCTGCGGCATCGCCGGTCGCCGAGCTGGGCCTGGCCGCGGGGGTGGCTGGCCGCGCCTGCTGGCTGTTGGACTGTGCCGCAGCACCCACCCCGACAGCCTCCACCCGCTGAATGTCGCCCTCAAGGCACATGAGCTCCTTCTGCAGCTGAGCCAGCCGCTGCGCTTTGTCCTGCCTGCACGGGGCGCATGCGGCGGGGGCAGGAGGCGGTTGCAGGGTTGGGGTGCAAGGCAGGCCCTGGCTGCAAGGCTCACGTCTGGCAGGTGAGGCAGACGTGGCTGGCACGAGCCCACCACCCATGCAGGCATGGCGGGCAGCAACCCCCTTCCAGTGCTCCACCAGCGCTGCCGCAGCATTGCGGCCACAACGCCCCCCACCCCCCTCCCCGTGCCCTCGCAACCCCCTCCCCTAACCCCTCCCCATGCCCTCCAAATCCTGCTCCCTGCCCACCTGCTGCTCTGCAAAAAGTGGAGGAGGAGCTCCATAGATGCCTCCCGCTGCCGCTCCTGCAGCGCCTGCTTCACCTCCCACAGCTGGTGCAGCAGCGCATCAACATCCGCCTCCTGCAGCGACCCAGCATGCTCCGCCACCACCTGCTGCAGCAGCTCCAGCGGCGGCGGCCCGCGGTCCACAGAATGGAAGCGCGCGCGCCGGGTGATCTGAGGCGGGGTTCAACACACAGGGGCGGAAGGGGGACCGGTAGGAGGGGGCCGGGAGTGGTGCTTGTGATTCGCCGGCACGCAAGCGGGTCGGTTGAGGCACAAACGAGCTCAACAGTGGCGGCAAAGCCCTAAATTGTGTCACTCAGGCTGCCAGGTGGGGCCAGCTGGTGCCAGCAGCGGGTCGATCCTGGCCTGGCCGCCTGCACCGAGCCCTCCCCCAGCACCCCGCGCGCCTCCACCCCACCGCCTTCGCCCCACCTTGCTGAGCAGGAAGTTGGGGTGGATGAGGTCAGCGGTGAGGTAGTGGGAGCAGGAGGGGCAGCTCTTGGCATGCTCCAGGTGGCGGGAGATGCAAGAGTAACAGAAGGAGTGCCTGCAGAGGCGGGCGCAGGCGGGGTGGGGTGGGTGCAGGAGGGCAGGGTGCCTGCAGCAGTGCTACGGCTCCATCACAAGCGCAGCAGCGTCCCGCGGCTTGCCTCATTTGCTGCACATCCCCTGCCACTACCGGCGGAGAGGGAGCTGCAGGCGCAGCATGGCGCGGGGCGCAGAAAGACACAACACACACTGCCTCCGCCGCTCACCCGCAGGCGGTGACGAAGGGGTCCGTCAGCGTCTCAAAGCACACCGGGCAGGCCAGGTCCTCCCGCCGCGCAGGCTCATACTCGTCACGCTCGCGGGCAGCCGCAGGGGGCGGCTGGGGGCCGCCCTGCAGGCCCGGAAGTGGTTCTTCGACATTCACCGGCAGCGCCGGCCCTGCCGGATGGGCCATCAACCCCAGAGCTGCACTCTTAAATGTGCATTTAAACCGAAGCGGGCAGTGAGGAGAGCCGTGCAGCTTCTGTTTTTGGCAAGCGCAAGCTTGCGAGCTCTGAACGGGCGTTTGGTAGAGTCAAATTCGTTTTCTGGAGTAATATGTGCGTTTGCTTAAACGTCCTGGTTGGTGCACAGGCGGTTTGTGATGGGCATGGCGAGCGTGAACTGGCGCCAAGTGGCGCTCTGCGCGTGAACTCGCGCCGCACGACACCGTGCCGCTGATGCCGCTCACTGCTTGGGGCGTTGTGGGTCAGCGGCAGTCATCCATCTCGTGCTCACTGAGTGCCATAGGCATTGGTGGAAATCCAAGCAAGCCTGGGTGCCTCACTACGCGGCGACATGCACGGCATGCACGGCGGCAGGCGGGTGAGTCTGGCAACAGTGACTGGAGCCATCGAGGCTTGCAATCCATATTCCATTGTGATCATCATGCGCAAAAGAGATGCTTCGAACGCGCCACACCTGCACAACTTGCCTGCCTCGTCCCGCACACTGCCTCGCGCAGTGCCTCGTGGCGGGGCGCCTTCTCCTTCGCGCTCTTCAACCCATCACGTTGCCCTGCCCCTGCGTATCTCACTCACACTTCCACTGCTTACTATAAATCAGAACACACAGGCCAGCAGGCAGGTCGGCAGCAGAACCCTGGCGCCGCGCTCTCGCTCCCAAACTCGGCTGTAGCCGCGCGCATAGCTACCCGGCCCAGCTCAATCGGGAAGCCTGAGGTAAGCGCTGCATAGCGAGCGCCCGTGCCGCAGGGCGATGCAAATGGCGGCGCCTCCCGCCTCAGACGCTGGGACACGGCCGCTCCCAGGCAAGGCGACCCAGGCTGCCTGCCCCTGTCCCCCCTTCACCCGCAGGCTAGGCAGCCCCAACAAAGATGGGCAAGCTGTTTGACTACCTCGTCTTCCCCATCTGCATCCCCTTCATCCTGCTCTGGCTGCTGGCGGCACGCCTGCTCTCCTGCGTCGCCCCGCTCCTGCTGCCCCTCACTTGGGCGCTCGCCCGCCGCCTCAGCTGGGCCTGCCCCTTCATCCCATACATCTGGAAACAGCAGGGATGGTTCCTGGGCGGCATGATGCGCCTGGGGTTTGAGGTGAGCCACAAGTGCGCTCTTTCAGCGACGTGCCTGCCAAGGCCTGCTGGCTGCATGACCCCCCCGCCTCCCAGCCCATCCACCCCACTTACTTCACCCTCCCCGCATGTGCCTCTGTCCCTCTTTTGCCCCTGCAGGCCACCTACTGCATGAATGTGGCTCGCCGCTTCCTCACGCTGCCGCTGCGCCGGCGCACCGCCGACTTTTTCATCGTCGGCTTTCCGAAGGTGAGCCGCTGCCTGGGGGCGGGCAGGGAGGGCAACCTGTGAGGGCCGCTGCTGGGGGCGGGCAGGCAGGGCAACCTGTGAGGCAGGGTGACCTGTGAGGCCCCCCACCCCACCTGCTGCCGTCCACCACCCCCTAGCCCCTGTGCAACCTGTCCCATCAAACCATTCCCTCGCAAAGTGAATCTCGCCCTCCTGGCCGCACCCATCCTCACATACTCCCCACCCCCTGGTGGCTCTGCTTGCTTGCACACGCAGGCTGGCACCACCTCCATGGCAGCGTACCTCAAGCTGCACCCAGCCCTCTCGGGCATTGACGGGCTGCACTGGCACGAGGTAGGCGGGGTGAAGTGGCGGTGGCACGGGTGTGGTGGGCAGGAAGGGGACACCGCTACGTGTCTTGGCGGGTCTACACACACTCCCGCATAATGCGGGGAGGGGCATGGTGTAAGGCGCGTGTGACTACACGGCATGCTCCCCCGCCCGCCGCTCTGCCCGCCCACCCTGCACCCCCGCCACCCTGCAGACCCTTGAGAAAGAGAGCCACTTCTTCGAAGGAGCGCTGGGCCGGCACACCACCGCCAGCAAGGCCGCCTACCGCTCCTACTTCCCCACCTGCCTCACGCGCTGGTGGGTGGAGCGCGTGCGCTGCGCCGGCAAGGTGAGCACCTGGGGGGGGGGGGGGGGGAGCGCTGTTCTGTAACAGTTAATAGAATCACCTTCGATTTGTGGTGTGTGCGTGTGTGTGTTTTCTCTCTACAAGGCGGCACAAGTGGGGGATGAGCACAGGGTGGGCACTGGCTCGGCGGCTCGTTGTGCAGCCATGGCAGGATGCGCCACTCAGGCCTCCACCCACCGCCCCACCGCCCGCCTGCTCACCTCGCTCCTGCACCAACCCTCCCCCAACTGCAGTGGCTCTGCTTCGATGCCTGCCCCGTGAACGCGTGCCTGGACTACACTGCCGCCCGCATGGCCGCCATCAACCCCGATGCCAAGCTCATCTTCATGCTGCGCGACCCGGTCAGCGGCGCCTTCAGCGCCGAAATCATGGTGAGCTGGGTGGGCCTGAGGCTGAGGGGCGCGTGTGCGTAAATGCTCTGCTGCAGTTGCATGCGCCGTGCAGACTGTACTGCCGCTTATGTGCACTGGATTGCCGGTTATGTGCACTGTTCAGCAGCTGCAGGGCCCTGCGGTGCCTCATGCTGTGTGCCTGCCCAGAAGCCTACCCGTACTGCCCACCCCCGCCCACTCGGCCCTCCTCCCTCCCCTCCCTCCCCCCCTGCAGCTGCGCAACCTGGGTGTGCCCCTCAGCTGGAGCCTCATGGAGGACGTGCGCCCAGCAGACCCACGCTTTGCAGAGTCGCCCGCCGACGTGCAGTACTGGGAGCAGGCAAGCGGGTGCAGCGGGCCGGCGTAGGGGGGCGGGGCGGTGGTTCCCGCTGTTGCGGTGACAGAAGCAGGCGCAGTGCTGCGCGGGGCCCTTCCGCCAAAGGCGGCCAAGCTGTCCCTTGCTGCCTGTGTCTCTCACACCTGCCCCCGCCCCCACTGTGCTCGCCCTTTTGTCTCTGCCAGGTGGCGGCCCTGGATCCCTCCGACCCCCTGCCAGAGGACCTGATGCAGAAGTTTTATCACGACGCGTATGCGCTGCTGCGGTCGGGGCGCTACGCGGACCGCATCGCCCCGTTCCTGGAGCACTTCAAGCGGGAAAAGTGAGAGTGGGTGGGGGAGGCAGCGGCAAGGGTGCTGGGGGGAGGAGTGACGAGTGAACCACAATACCCTGTGGATTGCTGTTCACTGTTGTGGATGGGATGGAAGCAGGCGCCGCCTCACCCCACCCCACGCTTCCCCTTCCCCCAGCTCAACTCATGCCCCCTCTTCCTCCCACCCCCCGCTGCAGCATCATGTTCATCGACTTCACGGAGTTCACGACCAACACGCAGGCCACCGTGCGCAGCGTGCTGCAGTTTGTGGGGGCGGACCCGGAGCGACTGCACTTCCGCACCCTGCCGCCCGGCATGCAGGTGCGTGGGCGACGGGTGGGAGCTGTGTGGGTGAGGGGCGGCTGTGGGTGGGGCAAGGAGGGCAGTGTTTGGGAGGCAGGGAGCGACAGGTGGCTGGCAGCATGCTGTGCAACTCAACTGATGTGAGGCAGGGGAAACGGCAATGCGTCCAACACACACTCCGCCAGCCCTGCACCCGACCTCCCCGCCTCCCCTTCCCCCTGGCCCGCCTGCGCAGGGCGAGCGCCGCGGCCGCCGCCTGCACCCCGCCTGCAAGCGCAAGCTGACCCAGTACTTTGCCCCGCACAACGCCAAGCTCTTCGCCATGCTTGGGCAAGGCTTCCGCTGGGGGGCAGACGTGTCGGGACGCCGCGTGGTGGATGCCAATGAGTTCCTGACCCCCGCTCCCACAGACACCCTGGCCACGCTTGTGCCGCCGCCCCCAGCGGCAGCGGCCCCCGCAGCACCCGCAGCACCCGCCGGCGCAGTGGCCATTGCCATCCCGGCAGAGCAGCAGGGCGCTGACGTGGCAGCGGCAGCGGGCAAGGCGGGCAAGGGCAGCGAGAGTGGCGGCTCCGAGTCTTCATCCGTCATCTCGCTCACCGCCACGGCGGGCAGCCACGCCAGTGCGCTGGCCACGGCTGTGTGATGCCACGCCAGCGCGTGCGCACTTGCCACGAGTCGTGTGATCACGCCAGCGGCCCAGCCCTAGCATTGGAGGCGTGATGAAAACAAATGCTGCTGCACTGGTCGCTATTTTTTGCCCCTCCTATATGCTTCTCCCTGTATGCTCATCTGAGCTGTGCTACTTCCGCCCTGTGCTGCATGCTTCTCCCTGTCTGCCGCCTCCCTGGTAGCCTTGCCTCCTGCCCTCGCCCACTATTTGACCTGCGCCCACAATCCACCTGCACTATCTCCCAACCACTAGCAATCAAGTGCACTGCTTTTCTAATTTTTTGGCAAGTTCTCCGTATGTTAATGCGCGAAGAGTTGACAAGTGGTCGTGGAGGTGGCCCTTTAGCGGCGGCAGCTTGCGCCGCAGACACACGCGCTCCTGGTGCTCCCTGCCGTGGCGGCTCGCGCAAGTATCCTTGTGACGTGCTTCCTCGAATTTTTTGACACAATCAATATCTGTACACGGTTTCCCCTGGCTGTGAGCAAGGCCCTCTTGACCTGCGCAGGATGTGGCTGGTGCTGAGTGCTGGTGGCGGCGCCTGCTGCCAGCTGCCGCCACCATGCCTGTGCCGGTTTCTGCATGTGCTGCCCTTCGCGCCACGTCGCGCAGTCCCTTATGACTCCATGGTGGCATTTTGATGCATAATCTGAGCATGCCGGGGTGACCTGGCCGAGAGGAATCCCGCACGTGTGGACAGACGTCCCAGCTGCATGCCGGCTTCCCGCCACTCGAGATCCTACAGGGATAGAGGTGGGTGAAGGGACGATTGAAAGGGGATGGCAAGATAACAAGGAGGGACCAAAAGAGAGGACCGTTCGAAGCAGCGAGCTTGGTTTCCCGCCGGAAGACCACTGAGCTGTTGACATCAAGGCCTCTTGGGCTTGCAACAGTCGGTCTGAACCGTTAGCAGGTGCGCGGCAGCGTGCAGAAGCGTGCGGAAGAGCGGCACCCGCCCTTGCCTTTGCTTCCGACACGCCGCGCTGCACACACGGAAGGCTTGCACCCAAGCAGCCCGGCGCACGCGTGTTAGCGATGATCAGCCGGTCAGCCACCCGTTCCGGTACGCCCGCTCTCTGGCCGCCGGCGGCAGTCCCGCCGCCAGCGGCAGTCCCGCCGCCAGCCGACGCGCGGGACCATGCGCCAGGCAGCACAGAACTGCACCACTGCTGGTGCAGACCCTCCCTGCTCTTGTCGTGACACTTGCAGTAGCCATGAGCGACATGGAGGGCGGCAAGGTGGACCTGGCCCAGGCGCTGGCAGGTGGGCACCCCTGGCAGGCCCGGCCCTTTGGTGCCACCCGTCACCGCCCGCCTGGCTGCCTGCCTGCCTCCTGTGACTGAGGGGGTTATGATGCAAGTGAAATGGGGGCGGCCCTTCCACCCAGCGACCAAATACAGTCGGCGCACTTTACTAGTTAAAACCACCCCATCCGTCCCCAGCCACCGCTCCCCTCCCTCTCCTACCCCCGCCTGCAGAGGGCGGCCCCCCGGCCATTCTGCAGGCGCTGCACCGCCTGCCCATCGCTCTGGTGGGCAAGACCACCTGCGCCTATTCCCTGGAGGCCCAGGCCACGCTGGCGGCGGCCGCCGCTCGTGTGGGCGGCGCCGCCGCTGTGGCCACCTTTTGGGTGGATGAGATGCCTGCGGGCGGCGCCGTGTGGGCTGCGCTGAAGCAGGAGCTCAAGCAGAGCACTGTGCCGTACGTCTACGTGGGGGGAGAGTTCCTAGGTGGCTGCGATGACATCAAGAAGCTCCAGGTGAGGGGTGGCAGCTACAGGTACAACAGGGGCGGGCCTGGGGCTGGGAATCTCAGACGCGGCGTGGTGCTGTGTTAGCCGGGGATGCGGTGCAGCGCACGGCCGCCTCTGCCCTGCAGCTGCCCTGCACAGAGGCCGTTTAGCCACTTAGCTCTCATCCCGCATGACCTCCTACCGCTCGTTCCTGTGCTCCCCAGGCCGCCGGCACCCTTGCCTCCAAGGTGCATGCCGCCACCGCCAGCCTGGCGCCTGCGCCCCCCAGCCCCACCAGCGCCGCCCCAACCGCCAAGAAGATGGCTGCCTCTGACAGCAAGGCCC
This sequence comes from Micractinium sp. NFX-FRZ, assembly GCA_029339195.1. Lineage (NCBI taxonomy): Eukaryota > Viridiplantae > Chlorophyta > Trebouxiophyceae > Chlorellales > Chlorellaceae > Micractinium > Micractinium sp. NFX-FRZ. The sequence goes on from JAPTJF010000160.1 coordinate 29,729, forward strand.
CCAGCACGACCGACAGCGTGTGCAGCGACCCCGCCTGCGTGCCGGCGCTGGCTGACGGCAGGCGGGGCGCCCCCATGTGCCTCTTCTGGTTCCCGGAGAACGTCGACTCTCACGTCATCCGCCTCACCGCCGCCCAGGTGGGTAGCGGCTGTGCACGGCTGCGGGGCTTGGGGTGCAGTTTGAGGCATCAACGGACACTGTGCTGAATTTGATGATGCTGCAAACTTGGAGGTTTGCAACCCCCGGCGTGCTCCAGCGCAGCAGTGCTGCTGCCCTGCGCCCACTCTGCTTCGCCTCTCTCTCTCCCTCCCCTCCTGCCCCCACCCCGCCAGGTGGTGGTGGTGTGCGTCCTGGCCATCATTTGGCGCACCCACACCTGGGCACACTACCTCACCCTGGCCCTGCTCCTGGACAACGTCGCCCGCCTGCTCTTCGGGGCGGGGCCTTCCCCGCTGGCCCAGCTGGCGCGCTGTGGTGCTGCTGTGATGACGCCCAGCTTCCGCCCCGGGGTGGGTGGGGTGGGTGGGGTCCCAGCGTGGGGGGAGGAGGTTTGGCGCCGCACCTTGAGCTAGGGACCGGGCTGGGCGGCCTGCTCGCCGCGCCTCGCGCGCCCCAGCTAGGCATGCCACCACTCAGGCCGCCAGGTGCCAGCTGCACCCCTGCCCCCTGTCGAGATACCCTCTCTGCGTGCCCCGCCCCACCCCGCCCGGTCATGCGCAGGTGCCCAAGCAGTTTGCCTCTGCCTGTGCCACCTTCATGTGTGTCATCGCAACCATCTTCATGTTCACCACAGGTGGGCTGGGGCAGCCAAATGCATTACCGCACCTGCTGCACGTAACGCAAACCAACAAGGGCACATCCAGACTGCACGGCGGGGCACTGGCGAGGGAGAGGTGCCCAGCCAGCGCAGCGGGCGCAGCATGATCCGCGCCGCTGGCACTGCGCCCTGGCCCGCCGCTCGCCCCCGCCCCCACCCCGTGTGCACCCGCGTGCACGCGAGGGGCCTTCAACACACTGTCACCGGCCCCTGTCCCTGCCCCACACGTGCACCGCCTGCAGGCTTTGACCCCGAAAAGATCCTGCCCTCCGTCTTCCTGGGCATGTATGCCGGCCTGGCACTGCTGGAGTCGGCCCTCGACTTCTGCATGGGATGCGTCATGTGAGGGGGAGGGCCCAGGGGTGTGGCCTGATGGGCGGGCACGGACTAAGGCGTTGGCACGGCATGGGCTCTGTAACGTCCACGGGGGCCTCTGGGGCACTCATGTGGCGGTGGCAGTGGCGGAACATTGACCCACCAGTGTACCGTGAGACAGCTGTGACTTTGCATGCGCAACCAGTGAGCCGTTGCTAGGGCGCCAACATGCCTGCCCAAGACGTCACAGCTGTCCTGCCCGCCAACCTGCCTCCCGCCCCGCACCGACCGCTGCCCTCCCACCCCACCATCCCACCCCACACCCGGCAGGTTTGGCTGGCTGGTCAAGTTTGGCATCCTGCCTCCCGAGGTGTACGCCATGGGCATTTCTTGCAAGCCGGAGGCGGAGTACACGTACGGCGAGGCGGTGAAGCGGCTGGACCTGCCGGAGCCCCAGCAGGTGAGGCGCTCAGGTTGCCCAGCTCAGTTTGCCCAGCTCAGTTTGACCAGCTCAGTTTGGCCAGCTTAGGTTACCCAGCTTAATTGGGTGGCCGGGAGGCGGAGCTGTCCCCGAAGCCCAGACGGTTCCTACAGCCTGTGCCCCGTGCTGATGTCAGCATAGGGGAACGCCTGGGACTGCCGGAGTCATAGCAGGTGGGGGCTTGGCTGCCAGTGGGTGAGGAGATTGCCGTGCGGCAGAGGCATGCAGATGCTGCAGCCCGGGCAGCACAGCCAGGAGGTGCTGCCTATGGGAGAGCTGGCCCCGGAGCCCAGACGGTGACTCCAGCCTGGGCCAGCATTGGTGCGAAAGAGGGGCTGTGTCACTGCAGTGTGCCCAGCCCTGCGGGACGCTCCCCTCCTGAGCCGTCGACACATGCTCTGTAGAGTACCGCCCTATGCTCAGCCCTGCTCCCCTGCCTCCCACACTCACACCCTGCCCGCCTTGCCCTCACGGCTGGCAGGTGCGCATGGGCTACCCCGGCAAGCCCCCCAGCGCCATCGACGTGCGCTACAAGACCAAGCTGAACGACCACGACCGCCAGAGCTTCTCGCTGGTCAAGGTGCGGGGGGCGGTGTTGGGGGGGCGGGGCCAGGAGGCACAACGGAGCATGATTTGCGTCAGCAAGCTCAGGGCTGTGGGATGCGGCTGCAGGCTTGATGTGGTCAGGAGCACATGAGGGGGGTCGGGAGACTAGGGAGGAAGAAATGCAACAGCTGGCACCTCGGGATATTGCAGTCAGGCTGCCAGCGTAACCTTCCTCCGCCCTTGGACCTCACTGCCTGTCCTCTCGCAGCACGTCAAGATCATGCATTACAACATTGCGCTGGCCCTGTTTGGCCTGGCCGTCATCTGGCGCGCCGCCGCCCTGCCCGCCATTGGCGGTGCCGCCGGCCTGTTTGTGTCCAACGCCCCCGGCGACGCCCTGACCATCATTGCTGTCGTGTTCTACGGCCTCCTCACCTTCCTGTGAGCGCAGCATGCAAAGCATGCAGGGGGAAGGCCTGGGAGGCGCTGCCGCCAGGGTGGATGGCATCCCTTGCTGCGTTTACGCCCCAGCACACCATGCCGCCACAACCATGGACTCTTTCAAGGGCTTGTGCTATGCTCTCCATGCACCTCACCACTGCCCACCGCCCCCTGCCTTCCCTGTCCAGGTACCTTGCCAAAGCAGCGCTGCACCCCCGCAAGATTGCCAAGGAATGGATGTGAGCTGACGCACAACAGGACTCACTAGCCGACAAGCCGTGCTCCTGCCACCTGCCTGCTTGTGGAGGGAAGCGTGCGGGCCTGCACTGCACTGCAATGCAGGCGTCTTTCACCTCATCCCCTTAGAAAGATGCCCTGCCACCCCCGCCCCGCCCCGCTGCAGGTGCCCGCTGCGCTCCAACGCCTTTGTCATCCCACCCGCCTGCCTCGTGCTGCTCGCCTTTGCCACCGCCGGCCGCTTCGACCACGCCACGACCCTGGCCAAGGTGCGCTTACCCTGAAGGCGTTGGGCATCCTCGCCTCGGCCCTTGCCTCTGCACACGCTGCGCTCTGCTGCCCTGCACGCTCGCTTTGCTGCCCCGCCCCCGCCTCCTGGGAGGCCTGTGCACCAACCCCAACAATCGTTGCTCCCTGCTCGCCCTTTGCACTTCACAGGTCCTCTTATGGGTGGGCGCCCCCCTCACCCTGGCCCTCTCCCTCTACCTGTGCTCCCGCTGGATCACCGACCCCCACTCCTCGGAGCACCTCAACCCCGCCTGGCTGCTGCCCCCCACCGCCTGCTTCGTCTGCGCCCTGGTGGCGCCCTTCCTGGATACCCGCTACACCGAGGCGGGATACCTGTGGTACTCCTTTGCAGCGGTACTGTCCATCCCCCTCTTCGTCATCACCTTCCAGCGCTCCCTGCTCTTCAACGAACCTGACGACCGCATGCGCCCCCTCAAGTGGGTGTGGGTCTCCACACTCGCCATGGCCTGCGCCTCCCACGCCGCGCTGGCGGCTGCCACCGCTGGTGAGGCTTGGCTGGGCTGGGCTGGGCTGGACGGGGCTCACAGCTGGGTTGTGAACTAAGCGGGGCGGGTGTGTTGGGTGTCTTGCCAGCTGTTGCCATGCACGCCAGCCATCTGCTCATGTTGCTAACCTCTTTTGCGATCCTAACTCACCCCCTGCTCCCTGCCCGCCCGCCGCCCGTCTGCAGGCGTGTCCAGCGGTGCCGCCCCCTTTGACTTTGCCACCCGCCTGCTCTACCTGGCCGCCCTCTCCCTCGGCCTCATGCTCGCCCTGCTTTTCTGCACCGGCCACGCCTCCCGCTTGCGCTTCGACATCTCCTCCTGGGCCCTGGCCTTCCCTCTGGAGGCCCTGGCGGTGGCCACGCTGATGTACGCCGCCGCCATCCCCGGCCTCCTCACCAACGGCATGGCCTGCGCCGCCCTGACCGTGGCCTCCACCGCTGTGCTGGTGCTGGCGCTGCACACCGTGCAGGCGCTGCTCATGGGGGGAATCTTTGTTCAGGTGGGTGAGGGGGAGGGCAGGCTGGGCTGGGATGGGCAGCTGGGATGAGCGGCGCGTTAGATCCAGGCAGCTGTGGAGCGTCAGACAGGATCTAGAAACAGTAGCCCACCTGTTGAGCGCCAGCCCTGGCCAGGGAGGGTGTGCCTCTGGCAGGAGCAATCTCCCTTGGATCCCTCGCACACGCTGTTCAGGCACGCATGGTAGCCAAGCGGCACTCTCAACTTGCGTCCGAGTACTCCCCCAGCTGTGCCTGCTGTGCCTTGTTGGGACCCAAGCACGTCCCCCTGCCCCAGCACACCCCCACCTCCTGCACGTCACCTCCTGACTGTGCACCTCACCTCTTGTGTGTGCAAATCCTGCAGGACCCCAAGTACGGCCCCCTCTCCCAGCAGATCCTCACACACGAGGCATTCAGGGCAGCCGGCGACCGCCTGAAGGCCGCCTGCGCCGCCCTGGAGGCGGGAGACAAGGCGGGAGCCGTCAACGCCGCCGCCCTGGCCGACTTTGCGGTGCAGGTGGGGTGGGGCTGCTGCCTACCGTGGTACTGGTTGCCGGGGAGGGCTGCTTTGCAAGAGCGGGCTAGAACACGAGCGGCGTTGGGACAAGCTTACTTGGATGCCATGCAGCTAGCTACTCTGTAGCCTGCGCTGCCACTCACGCGTCCACTGCCACTTACCCCTCTCCCTCCCCCCGCCTCCCTGCCCCTTCCCGCGCTGCCCGCAGTTCCGCCGCTACCGCATGGCGCACACCTGGCACGCGCACCACGAGGAGAGCGTCATCTTCAAGGAATTCGAGGCCTACGCCCCCGGCCTCTGCGCCCGCCAGCACGACGAGCACGCTGCTGACGAGGCATCCATGGAGCGCTGGGGCGGCCTGCTGGAGGCCGCTGAGCGTGCTGTGGTTGCCGGCGCTGGCGACGGCGAGCGCGAGGCTGCGGCCCAGGCGCTGGCTGCTCTGCGCGCTGAGATCCCCGCCTTCCTGGAGCACTTTGAGGGGCACCTGCGGGGGGAGGAGGAGCACCTGCAGGTGGGCGGGCGGGGGGAAGGGATAGACAAGGGGCGGGGATGGTGTGCAGGGGAGGGTGGGTGAGAGGGGCGCCGATTGCATGCGGTAGGGGGCACCAGGGGCAGGGGGCAGCTGTGAACCAATGGCAGGGTGGGAGGCCTGCCACCCGTGTGTGTTGGCGTTGTGGGAGGGACAGCCCAGCACATGCCAAGGCATCACGCCCTCTCTGTGCCGGCACCCCCTGTTCCTTTGCCCCCCCTGCAGCGCGGCGGGCGCAAGCAGACCAACGTGGATCTTCAGAAGGGCATGCTGCGCCGCATCTGGGAGGGCACCCCTGTCGAGGTGGGCCCACCCCGCTGCCTGTGCCCCCTGCCCACGCTAGCTCCACGCTCCGCTGCACTGCATGCCTCTGCGTGGGATGGGTGGGTGCCCAAACTCCCCATGGAGGTGGGATTGCCCCCGCCACCTGTGCCACTGCCCACGCTAGCCCCACGCTCCGCTGCACTGCATGCCTCCTCTGCGTGGGATGGGTGCCCGCACCGCCTGTGCCTGCTCGTCTTCTACAGCATCCCACCAGGCTGGGGCCCAGGCCTCACCTGCATGGTGGGGCAGAGCGTCCCAGCTTCCACCCCAGCCATGCCTTGCCCTTCTGCCGTCCTGCCCACCCTTCGCATTTCCCCGCCCTCCCTCCTCTGCCACCTGCCTGCCTGCCTGCCCGCCTGCAGGTGTGGGCCGAGTTCTTCCCCTGGACCGTGGCCAACCTGCCCATGCACGGCCAGCGCATCAAGTTTGTGCGCTGCTGGGCCGTGTGGGCGCTGCCGGAGCGCGCGCAGCTCATCGGGCGCATGATTGCCATGGGGGTGGAGGCGCCGGTGTGGGAGCGCCTGGCGGCCGCCGTCCCCGAGATCATTCCCCGGGGCGCCCCCGGCTGGCGCAAGTACTTCTGAGCCCCGGGCCCCGCGCCGTGGAGGAAGGCCCCTGGCAGAGGCCGCTGCTGACCCCAAAGAGACCCCCCAGAGCTGGCCTGGACCTGGGCATGTTGAACCAGAGGCATCGCCACCCGGGCGCACCGAAGAACAACCAAAACCCAACTGTTATCACAAACCCAACAGCTTGATTGATTCGCCATTGCACCTTCCTGGCCGTCTTCCCTGTGCAACTGGTTGATGTCAGCAACCGAAGAATGAGCCGAGCCCGATCTGCATTTTGCATGTTTTATCAAAAAGCGATCCCCACCACCCCTTGTCATCCGCCATGTACAACATGCTCCCCCACCCGGGCCACCAGCGCCCTGCTGAACACCTCAGTCCATCATCCGTTGCCACCTTGCTGAATACTAACCCTTGATCAACATGTCACCCATGTGCATGTATCCAACAGTTGCTGAACATATGCGCCGATTCATGCACAAGTGCACAGTTGGACAGAGCGAGGGAGAGATGTCAAAAGCATGTGCCTGCCTCTGAGTCGCAGCGCGCCGTGCAGCTCGCGCAAAGCTACCTCAGCCAGCCAGGCTCTCCAGGTATGCCTGCACAGCCTGCCGGCCCTTCAGGTCGATGTCGTGCTGCCGGCCTATTGGGTAAAGAGCCAGGTGGGTGAGGGTGGTGAGGGACGCCAGGCCCGGCACCGTCCCAGGCGGGTGTGAGCGGCGCAGCGACAGGTCCTGCAGCCTGGAGAGGCCGGACAGGTTGAGACGGGCCAGCGGCGGCCGCCGCCTATACGTGGCGTCAGGGCCCATTGCCCACAGGTGCGTGAGCGCTGTTAGCCCTGCCAGGAAGTCGGCAGGCAGCACCTCCTCCTCTTCCAGCTCCATGTACCCCAGGTTCAGGTGCCTCAGCCGCGTGGCAGCAGCCAGTGCGGCCAGCGCTTGGGGAGAGTAGAAGACATCAGTGGTGTGAAAGCTGAGGCAAGTGAGGCCCCTGACCTCAGAGGGGCAAGAGTAGATCGGGGTGTGGCCGTACGTGCTGTACATGTTTTCCAGTGCCAGGTGCTGCAGGGCCGGCAGGCGGGCGATACTCAGAGCATGCAGCCCTGCAGGCACGCCGACGCCGACCAGAGGCACAACTGCGTCGCCAAAGTTGCTGTCGCGCAGCTCCAGGGAGGTCAGGTGGGCGGGGCAGGCGTCAATCATGTGCTGCACCCCCGCCCAGAAGAAGGCAGGCTGAGCCTCCAGCGCCTGCAGGCAGGCAGGCAGTCAGGCAGCGGGGAAGCTTGGAAGGGTCTGCCTCCCCGGGGGGTTGGCACCGGCAGCCCTGCTAAGCCTTCGCCCGTTTTGACCCTCGCGCCCTTTCCTGGCCTCGGAAGCTGAACGGGGCCCTTTCGCAAAGCGGCGGCTCGTCCCTCCTGCGCGGCAAGCTCTGAAAGCCTCCGTACTCACCTGCACTGTTGGTGGCAGCCTGCGGATTGCCTCCAGCGCGGCCTCACTCACAATCACGCCCAGGCGGCACACCGTGCCGGGCAGAAACCTGCAAGAGCATGGGCAGTGCACTTGTCAACTCTGCTGACCTCGACCTTGCTTGGGGTAAGTTGGCGTAGCTGAACGACACGTGTATGCAGGACAGCAGGAAGGCAGGGGGGCAGGATACAAACCCTGCCCACAACCCACCCCACCCCACCTGTGCAGTATTGCTGCCAGGCGGGCGCCCAGTCGCAGGCGCAGCGTGCACATGCGAGGCACACAGCGTGCTGCCGCCCGATAGAGAGCCGCTGTGAGCTCCTCATCGAAAGCAGGACCCGCCGCGCCGTCTGCCCACAGGTTCCTCAGGCAGCTGATCTCTATGAAGACGTCAGTCGCGCCCGCCCCCTGCCCCAGGCATGCCAGCAGTGCGCCTTCGGCTGCCGCAGCCTGGCCTGCCGGAATGCCTGTTCGCACAATGCAGAGCGCCTGCAGGCAGGATGGCAAACGGCAGGAGGGGGTGCTCTGGCGGCGCAACAGGCGCAGTGGCAGCGGCGGACGCCAAGGCGGCTGGCGGGCAGGGCGGGCGCCCACCTTCCTTCGGCAGAGGTGCACTGTGTATGCCTCGCTCCACTGCTTGCACACCAGCTGGCAGTCTCCTGGTCGGAAGCCGTGTGGCTCCCACGTTTGGATCCTGCAGAGGGAATCGGGAGGGACTTGGCTGTCATCTCTTGAGCTGGCCTCACACTGGCCTCAAGTTCTGTCCCCCCGCATGCCTGCCCGCAATTGAGGCTTGCCCGTAGGGGTTTGGAGTGTCGGAGGTTAGCTGGTCGAAGACGTTGGCGACCACGTTGCTCGGAAGCGCGGTCCACTTCATGGCTGCTCACAGAAGCTGACACGTCGACGAGAGGGCATGGACACGTGAGGTTCGGAGAAGGAGGAGAGACAGTGGAGCTGAGGTGGCAACACCGCAACCGCGCTGCCTCCCTTGCTGCCACTCCGTGCACACCTGTTGGCTGCCACCAGCAGTGTGCGCTACAAACATAGCACACAGGTGCCGTTTCACTGTGAACAATGACAGCAGGTGCATTCACATCAAAGGAAAGTGGAAGCGGCGCAGACCAACCTGCCGCCGCCGCCGTGGGCTACAGGCGCCTGCCAACAGGCAGCAGCGCTCTTCTACTGCGCCAGCGCCGTCCCGCCTGCAGGCCCCCCAGCATCCCCCGCCTGCGCCTGCAAGCCGCGCAGGCGCCACTGTATGTGGCGCTCGTGCTGGCGCAGCAGGGCCTGAGGTCCGTGGATGCGGCGGTACAGCCCCAGCTTGGTCATCAAGTACTTGAAGCGCTCAATGTCGGCCAGCGTGCACCAGCCCTGCTTCACATTGGGGTCAGCACAGGCAGGGGAGGTTTGGAAGCAGACAGCCGGGCAGTCCGGCTCCTCTGACACAACACCCAGCAGGCCCCATTCCTCCCACCATTGCTCACCACTTCGCCCCGCCTTGCCCCGCCCCGCCCCGCCCCGCCCGCTCAGCTACCTGCGGCCCGGGGTTGCGTGGGTCTGCGCAGCGCACGCGTGCCCCCTCGCTGAGCACCATCCTCTCGTAGAAGAAGTCGCGGGCCGCTTCGGGCCCGCGGGCAGCTGCCATGTAGGCGTCGGCATCAAAGTCAATCACAAAGCACTCCTTGACCTGGGGAGGGCAGTGTGTTGGGCAGGGCGAGGGACAGGCGGGCAGGCAGGCTCGGCGGGCGGGCAGGAGTGGACGTGCCTGCAGGCGTGGTTACAGAGTCACATTCTTGGGGCTCAAGATCCCCACGAAACGAACACCTCGCAGTATGAAAAGCATCGCAGTCCCACCTTGGCTCGCTCCCCGCGCCGAGCGGCCTCCAGGTGGTCGTCGGGGCAGCTGCGGTGCGCCTTGGCCGCCACGTCAGCGAGGTACGAGTAGGCGTAGTGCAGCACCACAGAGTCGTCGCTCACCACGTCCTGCCACAGGCCTGACGGGTTGGAGGGGGTCTGCCACCTGCAAGGGGGAAGGCAGAGGTGAGGAGAGCGGTGGAGAGGGAACAGGAGAGTGGGGGGCTGTGCGCTGACCAGGAAGCCGAGCGGGCACCCCGGGCAGGTCAGGTTGCACCCTGTGTCAGGTGACCCACCACTTGTGCACGGACACGCTGCACGCCGCATGCTGATTTGTTTCACCCTGCTCCATTCCACCACCACTACCACCACCGCGTAGCTTGTGTGCACTGCCCCACCTGGGGGAGGGTGAGCCGGTGAAGAAATGGGGGCCCAGGTGACGCACCCCCGGCGCGTCCACCCGCACCGCCGACTTGCCGTTGGCGTACAGCATCAGGAAGGCTGCATTGGGTGAGTGGGTGTAAACACACAACACACGAACAGCATTGTTAGTGGTAGTTAGGGTAAGTAAAGGTCCTGTGGGCCCATGCAAGCCATGTGGGCCCTTCCAGCCGCTGCATGCCAGCAGTGAGCCGTAACGTCTGTGTGGAATTCAGCGGTGTCACCCCTTACCCCCGCCCCTCCGCGCCCAACCCCTGAGGCACCTGCCGAGTCTCCCAGCTTGTACTTCTGCGGTACGGGAGGTGGGGGGGAGGAAGCGCAAGCTGCTGTCAAAAGGCAGGCAGGCTCTGTATCTGCCTGTTTGCTGAAGCCTGCAGCACAGCCAGAAATGTGCTCAGCAGTTGAGCAGCGTGAGCTAGCCAGAGCGAAAGCATCCACAGCAGCCAGCCCAGCCCAACCCCTTATGAACATGCCTGGCGGTAGAAGTGGGCCTCCGGTGTGATGAAGTGTTTGTGGACGCGGAACAGGGTGACCTGGCAGCAGCAAGGTGGGGGCAGCAGTGGAAGGAAAGGGGCAGCCGAGCTGGGAACGGCATCCAGACACATCAGCATCACAGAGCATCAAGGTGGGGATGCAGAGGCAGGGTGACATGGCCACCCCAAGTCGGCAAGCACACACAGCGGGCCGGCCACTTTTGACAATATCATTGACAGGGCAGAGGTGGGCCGCCACCGGCGCGAGGTCGTGCCGGTCAGCCCCTGCCGTCACGCTCACCGCTCACTCACCTGCTCCAGGCGGTTGGCCAGGTCACCCGCCTCGGGCTGCCCCTCAAAGTTCATGAAGCGCACGGCGGGCACGTGCGCCGGCTGGCGCGCCAGCTCAGCGGTGAGGCTCAGGGCGGCGCCGCCTGCAGGTCGCAAGCAGGCAGGCGGGGGATGCTCGAGTGAGCTTTAGCCCGCCTACGCGAGCCAGACCTGGAGTTGCACCTCCGGTTGTGCAGGAGAAGGGCTGCCCGGCACGCAGGGCACCCCTCGTGCCTCCCTGGCCCCACGTCACCCCTCTGGCCCCTCCCACCACCCATGGCTGCTGCCACCCCGTTGGCTGTTGGTAAAGTTCCAATGGCACGGCCTGCCAGTCACCTGGGTAAAACAGCTCGTCTGGGTCGAGGTGCAGGAGCCAGTGCATGCCGTCGTGCGCCGCCCGCGCCAGCGCCTCGCCCATACCGTACCCCTGCTTCACCATGAGCCCAAAGTTGCCGGGCTGCCCCACCCAGTGGCGCGTGGAGGCCTCGCCGGCGCCGGCTGCGTACCACTGGAACCGCTCCAGCTCGGCTTGGGAGGCAAAGGGGGCGTGGATGTGGAGCAGGGTGACGTGGCGGATCGTGCCCAGCAGGCGCACAGCCTCTGCGTCCTGCCCGTCGTACAGCAGCTGCAGGGGTGGGAGGGTCGGGGTTGGGGCAGGGAGGGCTCAAATTCCCTGGAAGGAGGGGAGCTGCGCAAATGCTTGGGTCCCACATTTGCACCACCACAGCATGTGCAGGCTGTGCATGCCTCCACCAACGCACTGCCCCTTTGGTGCACCGGCTCCCCAGCTGCCCCTCGCACGTAAAAGTGGGCCGCCCCCAGGTCGGTGTGGTACTGCAGCCAGGGCAGCAGGTCACGCCGTACCGCCGCCACGTCAGCTGCAGTGGTGGCGGTCAGGCAAACACGCAGCGATTCACCCGCCTGCACCTGCACGCAGTTTCCAAAGCGGGGGTTCAGGAGGGGGCAACGCTGCTCAGCCCACAATTTAGGCAAATCCTTGGGCGGTTGCTGTGGGGCAGTTCCACCTCAGGGAGATCAAGTGGAAGCGACGTCATGGGGGGCTGCCGCTGCTGCACACTTCCCTGCAGCTGCCCCAAAGGGCAGGTGCCGCTCTGTCAGCGCACCCCCCCCTCCCCCTTCCCCAACCTCATCCCCTCTCCCATCCCTCCGCATGCCTGCTCGTAGAGGTCGTTCAGGAAGGCGATGCGTTGCGGCAGGGAGGCCGTGTCGTTCAGCCCGTCCAGAGGCACCAGCCCCAGCTCGGCTGCCGTGGTGCGGCGCTGGCGGGCAGCTGCTGCTGACGTGTCGCGCGTCAGGGTGGCCAGCATGGCGTTGTTGTAAGCTGCCAGCTCAGCGTGCAGGTCCTCCACGCCTGCGGGAGTGGGGGGAGCACATGGTGTCAGGTACAGCCCGACAGGTTGTGTATACAGGAGGGCCCACTGTGGGCAGTGTATGGCAGGTGCAGCCTGAGCGTGTGTGTGTGCTGAGGAGGGGGCAACAAGGGCAGTGTGGCAACTGGCCTGTGTGTTGTGGGCTGCTGGCTGGTCGGCCAGACTGGTGGCATGCCTGCGCAGCTCATACTTGCCAGCCCCAATCGCAGGTAAGCCGCACACTGTAGGTGCCATAACTCCACACCGCATTGCCTGCATACCCATCCCGCCCTGCCGCTCCGCCAGCCCACACACCTGGCACATTGGCGCCGGTCTGCCGGCCGAACGACTCATCCACCACCCGAGGCACCGCTGTGCCCTTCACCGCCACCGCCTGCCCCCAGGTCACTGTGTCCATCTGTGCCTCGGCAGGTGCTGCGTCGGGTGCGTCTCCAGGCCAGGGGCGGGGCTCGCACAGGGAGCAGGCCAGCCCCTCCATCTCCCGCCTGAGTGCCTGCCGGTCTTCCGCACTCAGGCTGACAGCAGAGCTGGCGGGGCCGCCAAATAGCGGCTCCTCCATCATGCCACGGCGGTCATGTGCCTTCTGGACTTCCGCTGCATGCAGGGCGCTTGATGGAGCACCGGCTAGCCAGCTGACCAGGCGGCTGCCGGCGGCCGCCAGCAGCAGCCCCAGGAGCACGCCGCCGGCGACGTAGCAGGCGGCGCTCACGCCCAACCGGGCCATCTGAGCAACGCTGTCCCTGGTGGGACGCCGGCGCCTTTTCTTGTATTTGCTGGCAGCCGCTTCGAGGTCGTCAGGCGAGGCGGGCGCCAAGGGAACAACCCCGCCATCAGGCACCCGCTGCCGGCCGAGCGCAGACATGCTGCGAGTAGCAGGGAGGCGAGCAGGCAGGCCCGAAGGGACAGAAAGGCGCTTGCGATGGGAGCACACACGCTTTCCACTGCGCCCGCAGCACGTTCCCTCTGCGATCGCAGCTTTAAACGGTCACCGCAAGCGTCATTGTAGCAGCGAGCAGCCGAGTTGTATGTAGGGCAATATTTGCAAGCTGCCACAGTGGTGCTTGGCATCGCCGCGAGCTCACCCCGCTGCTGGCTCACCCGCCCGCCTGCCCGCCCATTCGCCCTCACCACCGGCACCTCTAGCTAGAATGTAAGGGACGTATTTTATCCCCATACATGCGTCACATAACAAATTGAGTTCAATCAAGGGTTGATCTACTTGCAAATGAAGGTCTGGCGGGCACAGCCTTTTGCCAGGTGGTGAGCGGTGCCGCTGCAGCGGCTGCCAGCCAGAGTCCGTCAGCTATGCTGGGGTATGAGACCAGCTGGCCGGCTGGGCGTAGGGTTTCCAGCGTTGCACAGGGTACGGAATTATTACATCAGCACAGCTGCAGGCAGGTCGTCCTGGTTGAGTGCTGCTTTCCAAGGTGGGGGTGCTTGGGAAGACGAGGGGGCACTGCAAGGGCGGGTGAATGGAGGTCCCCATCAGTCCCAACCTCCGAAACCAGCACCTTCTGCAGTGGAACTGTTTCGATGCCACCCAGGTGACTTGACTGGCCCAGCATGGTGCTGTCGCTGGGACCACAGCTTACCGAGTGCATCATGAGGGGCGCAGCAGGGGCAGCGACAAGGGGGGAGTGGCGCAAATCGGGGGGGAGGGGGAAGTGGGCTGGCCCTCCAGCAGCCCACTGCCACCGCCACCCACCGCTCCTCGCTACTCTTGAGCGGCGCAGCAGGCATGGGCAGCGCCTCCGAGCCAGCCGGGCCGCAGGTACCCACTGGAATCCCGCTCGGGCAACTTTAGAAGCAGCGCAATCCCGGCGGCGCAAAGCATGCCCGTGAAGCCTTGGTCAGGTGCAGGGGTCAGGCAGGCAGCTCAGCACTGCCAGTGGCAAGGCAAGAGGATGCCAACAGGCCTGAAAAGTGGCCAGTGCGCAGGGGAGGTACTAGGCACATGCACCTGAGCTGGAGTTGCTGCATGGCAGGCAGGCCGCTCGGCTGTGCAGTTGAGCAAGGCAGGAGAGCACCCACTATGAGTGCGGAGATAAGGGGAGAGAGGTGTTAGCAATGCACTGCGCTCCACGAGGAGTAGCGAAGAAAGTCTCAAGTCAACCTTCACACCTCGCCACAGGCAGTCTACAAATCAGGCTGAACCTTAGCTCCTGCACAATCCCAAGGCAGCCTGGTGTGAGAGCAGCCCACAGGTTGCCGCCATGCCTGGCGAACAAAGCGCAGCCCGGCGGGACCTTGCCCCGATTCCTAGGGAACTAATCGACCTGGTCGTCAGCGCAACGGTGCGCCTGCAGCGCCTGCTCCAGCAGAGCGGCAGTGGCACGGCGAGCGGCAGTGCGGCGGCCGCGGCGGGCGGGACGGCGCAGCCAACGCGCATGAAACTCTGCAGCACTCAGTGGCTAGAAGCGGTCACCGATGAGCTGCTGGCATGCTGCATGCAAAGCGAACCATCAGGCAAGCCATGCCAGAACTAGTGCACTGGGTGCCTCACACTCTGTGTTGCGCAAATGCTAGTTACAGCAACCACCTTTGAGAGCGCTGGTTAGGGGGGGGGGGGCGCAGGTCGTCCGCCGGCAGCGCTGCACACCAGTGAAAGAGTGTGAATGAGAGCGCTGGGCCGTAGGGCCGCTGTCGCAGTGCCCGTCCCACACACATGCCATTCACACTCTCATTCACACTCTTTCACTGGTGTGCAGCGCTGCCGGCGGACGACCTGCGTGCGTATGCTCAGTACTGCTCTGTGCAGCTGAACGCACAGACAGACGCCGCAGACCTCACAGAGCAGCAGGCAGCAGTGCAGGCAGACGGCCGGCTGGCACATGGTGTTGTGCGACTGCTTGCAGATCACGTCCTGCCGTGCGCTCTTGCGGCAGTGATAGGTCAGGCAGCTGACGCATCCAGCGGGGCCGTTGGGGAAGGGGGAGACGGCAGCGCGCTGCAGGGATCAGCGCCCGCTGCAGCTGTGGCAAGCAATGCCGCCGACAGCGAGCAGCCGACACAGCCGCGCTACTTTGCACAGGCCGGCATCATTGCACTGAGGGCCCCCTGCCTGGGCCCCGCCCGACGAAGCCAGCAGGCGGCGCTGCAGCGTGCAGCAGAGGGGGTGCTGGCGCAGCTGCCCGCCACATGCTCAGAGGGGATGAGCGACGAGGCCTTGGACTGCGCCTGGCGGACTGCCGCAGAGCTTCTGGAAATGGCGTTTGAGATGCCAGACGAGCAGGAGGAGGAGGAAGAAGGGGAAGAGGTGCGCGGCGGTGAGGCGGAGGGCGGCTCTTCAGGAGATGCGGAGCAGCCTGCGGGCTTGCAGCACACAGCAGTGTGGGCAGCGCTGCGCTGCTTCATGCGGCTGGCAGGAACTCTGGCAGCGGCGCCGGGTACGACGTGCAGCGCTATGGTTCTTGGAACCATTACTGGCGCCGCCTGGAAGCTGCTTCACTCGGCACTGTGCGGGCTGCACTCCGGGGCCTCGCCGCGGCAGTGGGCAGACAGCAGCTTTGCGCTGCGCACCCTGGGGTCAGCAGATCGGATGGTGCAGCTGCTGGCAGCAAGCGATGCGGCTCTGCGGCTTGTGCCGGTGCTGGATTATATGGTGACAGCGCCACTGCCCATGCCAGGTGGCCAAGGCCAGCTGCCTCCTGGCAGGGACGCCCGCCCCTGGGCAGCAGACTGTGAACGGCTCATGGGGTGCGCTTTCATGTTTCTGGATCAAGCCACAGGCCCCGCGTATGCATTTGCAAACAGTGCGCTCAGCGAGCTGGTGGACAACAGAACCGAGGGCGCCCCCGGCAGGCGCTCCGCTGACCTGGCAGCTGCTGCGCCTGCTGCGCGCCAGCTGCACACCACGGCCTGCCGCCTCATCCTCGGCAGCCGGACCCCGCCCGACCAGCTCCAGTCATGGTGCGCCGCCGCCTACTTTGCACTCACGCTCTACAACCGGCTGGAGCGGCAGGCGGCCCAGGCTCTGGATGGCAGGCAAACTGAGGAGGCACTCAGGTAGGCCTGTGCATGCCCCGCCCTGCCCCCTTCCTGTGGGTCAAGGGACAATTCCTGGCAAGGCCGGCCTACAATTATTCCCTCAGCCCGCATGACTGGTGTATATCCCACTGGCAGCAAACCTTCATGCACGGCTGGCTAAATACCATGCTGCTCCGGGCTCGCCCACCTGCCCACCTGCCTGCCCCCATGCAGGCGGGTCACCGCGGCGATGGCGGCGCACTGGGAAGTCGTGCAGCAGGCAGCTACAGAACTGGGGGTGTACCCACCCTCTGGCGGTAGCGAGTGTGCGAGGCTGTGGGCAGTGCAGCTGGCGTCTGTGGCAGGGACAGCACCTGCGTGCCTGGCCTGGGCACGGCCACAGATGGTGGAACAACTAGTAGCGGTGGCCAAGAGTCAGGTGGGTAGCTTGGTTGCAGCCACTCACCTACCATGGCTGCCATGATGGCACCTGAGACTGCGTCGGTGTAGGTGGGACAGGCCCGCTTCCAGCACCAGGGCAGATGCCGCATCCATGCTTGGCAACCGTATGCCTGTCCTGATACATCCATGGATCACCAACATCGTGTGTCCGTCCTGCACTTCTCTCTCCGCCGTCCATGCAGCTGCCGCATGTTGCTGGCGTGGAGGCTCTGGCATTCACGGCCGCCATCCTGCGCCCCACCGCAGCATCCCCTGTCGTGTGTTCTGCCCTGCTGACTGGCGGCTTTGTGGAAGAGGCCTTGGCCCTGCTAAGCCGCATGGAGCTGCGCATGGGAGGAGCACACCCGGAAACGGTGGGCTGGCTTCCTGTCTGACCGACTGCCTGGCTGCTTGTATTCAAAGGGACTGCTTGTCTTGCAGGGGAGTGCTGCGGGCACAGGGCCAGGCTATCGAGTGGCTGTCCTTTGGAGGCAAGGGCAGCCAGAGGCAACGAACTGCCGCTTGTCTGCCTGGCCTTTCGTGTGGGCGAGCGCCAACAAACAGATGAACACACTTGTGCTGTTTGTGTGCCGTTGGCCTGGTGCAGATCAGCATGTGGCGAGGCAACGTGTTGGACTCTTTCTGGGCCCTGGCAGCGGCTGCAGAGGAGGCCGCTGCTGCCGCTGGCACAGAGCTGAGGCCACAACTGGCAGCTGCAGCCGCTGAGCTAGCAGCCACCCTGCCGCCGCCTGCCAGCCGCGAGCCGGGGCCAGTTCCGCCAGCCCAGCTGCCAGCAGTGCACCAGTTGGCCGGGCGCTTGCAGGCGGGCGCTCTGCGCACAGCTCTGGCCGCAGCCCAGCTGCTGCAGCAGCACTGGCAGGGAGAGGGAGCGGCCGAGTCAGCAGGGCTGGAACTGGCGCGGGCGGTTGCCTCTCGTAGCTGCGCATACCTGCGCTGTGCCAGCCTTGGCGCGCCGGGCGGCCCGGGGGCAGGCGAGCAGTTGGGCAGCAAGCGGTGCGGCGGATGCCGTGTGGTGTGGTACTGCAGCACCAACTGCTCACACACAGACTGGAAGGCGGGGCACAGGAGGGTGTGTGCCAAGCTGGCAGCGGAGCGCATGGCAGCGCGGCAGCAGGGTTGAGGGGGGCAGGAGCCCTCGGGGTTGGCGGTTCAAACACAGCATGCAACATGCGCACAATGGCGGCAAGAGTTTCCCCAGGCAGCCGTGACCACTTGATTGTTGGCCCCACCGTCTGCTCTCCTGCCCAGGACGGTTTTCAGACCCCAGGGTACTCAGGTGCCATAGTCAATCAAGCAATCAACCAAAGTGCACAACGCCCGCGGCGGCTGTGCGGCCCATGGCGTTCACGCAACTCTGGTGGCGATTCCTGCCCTACCCCACAGGGCAGCCTGGTCATCTGGATCCGAGCTTCTGTTCATGCCGGCATGCCAGTTACAATGATCTTGCACAGCTTCCATATGCTATATGCCTCAAGCCCAGAACCGTGGCCGCAAGGCTGCATTGTAATACATAAGACAGCTCCTTACGACAGCAAGGTTGCAAGCCACTATGGTTGTGCCTTTGCCAGCAAGCCGCTACCCAGCATGGCGTAAATGGTGACCAGTGCGCAGGTAATGTATCATGCACTTGAGCTGGAGTAGCTGCGTGGCAGGCAGGCTGCCTGGTTGTGCAACAGTCACGGCAGGCGGGCAGCTGAGAAGAAGGCGGGAGAAGGCACAACTTTGGGGCATGCAGCTTGGGAGCTGCTGATGAAACACCTGCAGCCGTGATTTTCATCGCAGAAAAGCTGTCCGAGGGGGCAGCGAGGGCAGCGGGGCACTGTCAACTAAGCCGGTGAGCCTGCCCATGTCCCCCCCCACCACCCACAGCCACGGGGTGGGATCTGCCGCCGGCACCGGTGGGCCAGCACGCTGTGAGCCCGGTCCCCCAAGAAGGAGGTACATGATCGCTACAGCCTTACCGAGCCCTTACAACCACCTCGTTGACAATTAAAACAGGCTTCCAGGGCCCAGCCACAGAAGGCCACGGTGGGCCATGGGCAACCATAGGTGGCCACGGGTGGCCACGGGTGGCCGCCTATCGGGGCAGGAGTATAAAGGGGCCCTGGCTCCTCTTTTTACTGCATTCTCTCCGTCCTCAAAACTCCTCTCAGTCCCTTAAAACTTCGAAGCCCACCCCACGCCCAGGCCAACTTGTCCTACTCCGTCGCACTCCGCCCAGCGGCGCCCCCGCCAGTCTGCTCCCCCTCGGCAACCCATGGCCTACCGCGACCGCCGCAATCAGGCCTACCAGAGCCAATCCTTCAGGGCGTATGCACCCCGGCCAGCGGTCGAGGAGCGTGAGTTCCGCGCCCTGCGTCGGGAGATGGGCGAAATGCGCACGACGCTGCAAGCCGTTGGCGTGGGCGTGACCGGCATCCATCGCCGACTGGATGCGGTGAGCGCCCGCCAGGCCGAGCAGGCGGCGGACATTGCTGCGCTGGACGGCCGTGTCGGTGCACATGACAACCGGTTCACCACGGTTGAGGGACGCATGGCAGCGGTGGAGGCGGCGATCGAGGAATTCAGGGCGCAGGAGCATGCTGCAGCTGGGGGGGGCTTTGGCCCTGCCGCGGCGCCGCCTGGGGAGCCTGCCGCCGAGGTGCCGCGCGCACAGCGCGTGACGACGGGCAGCTATGTCATCCGCGAGACCCCCAACGGCCCACTCATCATGCTGGACGACCTGGTGCTGCCCAGAGTGACCGTGCTCTACCACGCTTTCCGCGGCCGTGTGCACGCTCAGAACGGGCACATGACGGCAGAGCGCGCCAGCCGGGCGGTGCTGGGCGCCGGCGTGCGCATGGACCGCGTGCCGCATGCCCGGGGCCGCGCACCGGGCACCTACCGCACACTGAAATGGCGCTCCTTTGTGAGCTATTACAACCGGCGTCGCCGTGTGGCGGGCCTGGCCCCGGTGCAGCCTTGACTGCCCGGCTCATGATTTCGTTGCACTTCCACTTGTAAACACCTGCCCCGCTTCAATTTGCCGGACACCCTCCTCCCTGCCTGACGAGCACAACTCACCACTGCCGCTTTCGCCCTTGATTTATAGAAACAATCAGCACTTCCTGTAGTATTGACTGCTTTCACTTGCCCTTGTCCTGCCTTACACCCCGCCTTCTCCCCCTGCTCCTTCCGCCCCTCCCTTCTAACCCACCTGAGCCCGCCGAAGGGTGGATGCGCAAGTGCCCTGTTGATATGCGCTCTTTGCCTGCCTTTTTATTCCCAAGCTTTGTTAGAGTAAACCATCTCCCCCTGTCAATAGCCTGGCCACCGCAACAGCACAAGGGACACGGGGTGGGCAGGCGACTGCTGAGGTGGCGGCGAGGGCTTCTGACAGCACCTCACCAAGGCTCACCTCCTTGTCCTGATCGTATCCGGGTACATTTGCTCTGGCTTGTCAGGGCTCCCCACTGAGGTGAGGCAGCAGCAGGGGCCGGGGTTGTAGAGCCCTGCCCGGCAGGACACCCACGGTTCTCAGACAAGCCGCCTTGCAGCCAGTGATGCCTGGGCACATAGAATAACACACAACTGTCTTGCTGCGGACGTGTTATCCGGAGGGGCACTTGCTCCTCAGGGAGAGCACTTGTTTGCGGGCCAGCGTTCGCCGTATTGGAGGCCCACCCGTGCGCGCAGGCGTCGACAGGCACCATGGCGAGACCCAGCAACCGAGCAGCGGGCCAAGGGGGGCAGGATGGGGCCAGGGACAGCGCTGAGCAGGAGCAGGCCGCCGGCACCCAAGCGGCACCTGCTGCAGCCGCCGCAGAACAGCTGCGGGTGCCAGCCGAGCTCAAAGTCACCGTGCTGAATTTTGATGGGGTGGAGCGCGACGTGGCCTTCACTGTGCACGACGTCGAGGGTGGGTTCTGCCGCATTTATGTGCCGCCTGCCTGCATGAAGCAAGTTGTCGTTGCCAGCAGTGCCATGATGCCCAACCCTGTCGGTGGACTGCCGCTCTGCCGCCCCCAACCCACACTAAAGCAGGCCTGATTTTCTCCCTTGCTGGGCCTTGCGCTGCAGAGGTGCTGCAAAAGCTGAAAGGCCGGGAGGTGCTGGCGCCGCTGGCACTGGGCCAGGCGGGCGGTGTCACGGCGCTCGACGTCTTCAGGGGGTGCTGGCACACAATTCTGGGAGCTGACGAGGACCACACCTGCCTCAGCTTCAGGCTCCTGCTAGATGACAATGCCCCGGCACCCCACTGCCTGGTCAGGCTTGAGCTGCTGGCACTGCTGGCAGCGGCGGACTCCCCGCGCTCCATCACGTTCACAAATTCAGCCGCCAGCCTGTCCCAGGGCGGGGCACGGATGCTGGCACACCTGTGGCGGCAGGTCAAGTCGTATGAACCCTCCATGCAGGTCAAGGTGAGGCAGGGCAGCGTAGGGCTGGCAAGGGCGCACCGTACGCTGAGAGGGGGTGCCCTGTTGCGGCGCACATGCAGCGCGCCCAACCGGGCTCACCTGGCAGGCATGCATGCCATACCACCGACTGTCGCCTCCCCTCCCCCGGTCGGGGCCGGCTGTGCAGGGCTTTTGCGCAGCGCTGGCAAAGGGGCACCCTTCTCTGAGCCCGGGCTCCCTCGAAAACACGCTTGGAGCTGCTTGCAAGAAGTGAGTGGGGACGTGGGTGGTGGGGTGTGGTGGTGCCTGCCTCCGGGTGCTGCCATCTTGGGCCGCCTGTGAGCCCAAGCTTGTTGAGTGGCCAAAGCGCAGTGCACGCTGGGGAAATAAGAAGCGCGCCCAACCTGGTGTGATGCGCGCAGGGAGTATGCAGGCTGCACCCCCTCCAAGGTCCCACCAGCCGAAACCAGGCGCACACAGCCGGGCCAGCCACCCGCAATGGCGCCGCTGCACGAAGAGCAGCTGCCGCCGGCGCAGCAGCAGGCAGCAGGGGCGCAGTATGGACAGCAGCAGCAGCAGCAGCAGCAGCAGCGGCAGCAGGAAGCGGAGCAGGCACAGGAGGGGACGCGCCAGCAGATGCAGGACTGGCACCTTGAGCAGCAGCCGCTGACGCCTCGCGCAGCCCCAACAGCCATGCCAGGACGGATGCATGGGCAGCCCCAGCCACGCGCAGAGGCGCGCCTGGAGGAGCTCCTGCGGCGAGTGGAGGCGCTGGAGGAGAAGGAACAGCGTGTGGAGCCGCTGCAGCAGCAGGTGGCGGAGCTAGAGCGGAGCGTGCGGGATTTGCTGGCAGAGGTGGCGCAGCTGCGCGGAGAGCTGGCGAGCCTGCGCGCTGACCCATATGAGTTGTTGGCCTCCCATGGCCTTTGACCCCTGCTCCGGCACCGTTCAGCTCCAGTGATCCCCTCCACACGCCTGGCTCCTTGCCTGCTGTTCATGTGTTGATGGTACTTGAGTTTGACCTTCACCGCTTTTTCAAAGGCATAGAACCCGTGTAACCTGACATATCTGGTGCCGAGCAATGTGGGCCGCCGGCGGCTTGTTTGTTTCCGTGTTTGCCGGGCCCGATCGTCATTACACAACTCAGCACCCACACTCATGCTTGACAATGCACAGAGCCACGGCCATAAGGCTGTAGTTTAATACAGAAGGTCGCCATGCAGCGTAGCCTGGCTGCACTAGGGCTGTGCCATCGCCAGCAAGCCGCTCACCAGCATGCCCGCCAGCC
Organism: Micractinium sp. NFX-FRZ; assembly: GCA_029339195.1. NCBI lineage: Eukaryota > Viridiplantae > Chlorophyta > Trebouxiophyceae > Chlorellales > Chlorellaceae > Micractinium > Micractinium sp. NFX-FRZ. Next base: position 51,840 of record JAPTJF010000160.1, read on the forward strand.
CTGCCAGCAGCGCCAGCAGCAGCAGCACCTCTGCCGCCCCGCCGCCAGCGCCGCCACGCTTGGCTGGCACGGACGCTGCCTGTGCTGCTGCTGCCGCTGCGGCTTCAGGGCCTAGCGAAGCATCTGCCCTGGCTAGCGGGAAGATGCCCGACTGGTCCGACAGCACTGACGCTGTGGACAGCTCAGCAGCCAAGCCAGGGGGTGCGCCTGGCGACTGCACATCCTCACTGCCGCTGCTGCCGCTGCTGCGTGCCGGCGATGCCTGCTGCAGCTGCTGCTGCTGGGCAGGCGGGGGCTGCCGCAGAGATGAGTCTCCCCCTCCTGGCTCCGACTGAGTGGCTGCTGCAGCAGCGCCGAGGCGCTGCCGCAGCTCGCTTCCGCTCGCTATCAAGGGCACTGCAGCGCCTGCTGCTGCTGCTGCTTGCTGGTCAGCGCTGCAGGAGCAGGCTCCGCCTTCTGCCTGGCAGCTGCCTGATGCTGTCGCACTGCTGGGCTGCTGCTGCTGCTGCTGCTGTAGCTGCTGCGGGCTGTGCTCCAGAGTGTCCGACCCTGGGGCCGGTGGGGCCGGCATCTGCACGCTGCCTCCCGCCGCCGCCTTGCCTGCCGCTCCCACACCGCTGCCGCCGGTGCTGCCGGTACTGCTGCTGCCCTCTGCGCCCGCTGGCGGGCGGTACAGCACCTGCAGTACCTCCGCCTTGACAGACCACCGGCTGGCGGATAGGATGCGGGCCTGGATGACGCAGCCCATCAGGCTGCCGCTGCCATCGGGCGCCATCGCCGGCACCAGCACCTGCAGGGTGAGGGGCAGAGCCGGGTGGGCATCAAGGTAAGAGGGAGGTTCAGCGGGCGACAGGGTGCGGAGCGGGGCCAGGAGGGTGACAAGAAGGAGAGACAGGCACAGAGGTGAGCATGGAGGGAGGGCGGTGTGTGTGGAAGCATGCAGTGACCTTGATGCGGGCGCGGCTTGGCCACCTGCCGCACCTGCTGCCCTGCTCTGTGCGCACATCGTGTTCACGTTCAGTTGATGATGCTACAACAGCTCCCTGCTCTATCAGCACGGCCCCCTAGCCCAACACAAGCTTCACCCATCCACTCCACCCCCCATCATCAGCATCGTCTCGCACCCGCCCGGCCCACACACGGCCTATCCGCCTCAGGCTGTGCAAACTTGTAAAAACCACAAGACCCTGCCCAGCCCAGCCCACCTGTGCATACGTCTTGTTGTGCGCCACCAGGTGCACCCCATCCGCCGCCGTGTCCACCACGCAGCAGCGCTCCGTGCGCCCCACCAGGTGCTGGTACACGCCTGCACCCCAGGAGTCCACAGCCGCCGTCACCTCCCGGCTGCGCGCCTTCTTCACCTCGGAGGGCAGCTGCTTCATGCGGGCAGCAGGGGTGCCGGGCCTGCGGGGCGGCGGGGGGGGCACGAGGCGCGGTGAAGCAATGGAGACAGCCGAGTGACAGGGCGGCGCGGCGCCACGACCGCGCCCATTTCGCAACACTTTCGGAAGGCCTGATCGTCAAGCGTCCAGTCCGTTGAGAGCCAGACATCCACAACCAGCAGTGCCTGCCACCGCAACCGCCGCCCCGCCCCCACGCAGCCATTCCACCTTCCACCACTCCTGCCGCCCCGCCTGCCCGCCACCCGCCCGCCCTACTAGCCCGCCACCTCACCTAGGGTAGAACTGGCTGATGTGGCAGTGCGGGAAGCGGTACTTGCTCAGCAGGCTCAGCGTGGCAGCGTGGTCGGCATCCGTCTCGCCAGGGAACCCTGCAAGGGGGGTGGGGGGAGCTGGGCGGTCACCAGGGGGTGGGCAGGGGCCACCTGCCGTTGCATGCCTGCCCCTCCATGCCTCCCCTGCGCCCGTGCCCCACTGGCTCACAGCCCTGCAGCCCTACAGACCTACAAACCCTTTGCCCTGTCCCCTGAAGACACATGCATTGGCTACCTATCTTGGTATTGCATAGCTCACCGCAGATGATGTCTGTGGCCAGCTCCAGCCCCGGCACCGCCGCCGCCAGCGTGTCGCACACCCGCTCAAACTGCTCCCGGCTGTACTCCCGGTTCATCCCCTCCAGCACAGCATTGCTGCCCGACTGGACCTGCGCAACACAAAGGGAAGCAGTGACAAGGAGTGGATGCTCCCCGGTTTGTGCGCTGTAGCACAGCGTTCATGCCTGACTGGAGCTGCGCGCCACAGAGGAGAGATACAGCAGAGGGTGGGTGCGCCCGGTGCGCGCCCTCAAGCTCAGCGCCCTGGCTGGAGGTGCAGCGATGCGAGGGCACACGGGGCAGCGGGCAGCAGGGGGAGCCAAAGTTCAAGTGCGCGGTGCATTGAGAACACAGCGGCCCCGTCTCCAGCGCCCTGCTAAACTCCACACCCCCCACCCACCGGCAGGTGCAGGTACGAAATCAAAGTGTGGCCCCTGAACCCCAGCACCCCGCTCCACACCCCGCCCCACCCCCGCTCACCGGCACGTGCAGGTATGAAAACACGCGGTCGTCTGCCAGGATGTGCCCCACCTCCTCCAAATGCTCTAAGATGAAGGGAGGGTTGGTCATGCCCACACGCAGCATGCAGCGGCCGTCTGGGGGAGGGGCAGAGGGGGAAGGAGGGGGGCGGGGATGGTGAGGGGGTGAAGAGGGAGAGGGCTGGACATGTGCGCATGCGGCATGCAGCAGCCGTTTGGACTAGCAGACCCGGTATACAGAGGGAATGGAGGCAAGAAAGAGGGGAGGACTGACCATGCCCACGAGCATGCACAGGATGCAGCAGCCATTTGAGAGCGCGGGGGCCGGTGTGGATGGGGGGCAAGTCAGGAGGAAGGCAGGCGGGCAGGACCACGGCCGGTGTGCGGGCAGCAGTGCGTATGCGGGGATAATATAAGGTGCAGCTTACGCCCTGCCCACCAGCGCCCGCTAGGCCCGCCCCCAGGCCCACCTGGCGGCAGCACCTCCACCAGCGAGCGCAGCAGGTGCGGCAGGGAGGTGCCGATGTCCCTGCCATAGGCGCCCGTGTCCTCGCTGCTCAGCCAGATCTCACGCACCTGCCCAGGGGCAGGGAGAGAGGAGCGGAGGGACGGGAGGTGTGGGAGGCAGGGAGGCAAGGCGGGCTGACAATGAAGCTGAGTGACAGCTCTGCGGCAATGGACACGTGGGGTTGTGCTTCCCACCTGCCTGCACGCCGGGGCAGAGCGCGGTGGCCTTCCACACACTGGCCAACCGCACCCTCTGGGGACCCACCACCTTCCCAACCACGCCCCCTCGCTTCCCGTCGCGTATGCATCCGCTTGCCTGCGGGTCGGCGGCGGCAGCTGCCGCGCGTGCCACCAAGGCGGCTGGGTCATAGCTGCCAAGCTGGCCACGCGCGTGCTTGGTCTTGCAGTAGGTGCAGGCCCCCAGGCAGCCGGTGGAGAGGGGCAGGATCTCGATGTGTCGGTTGCGCCGCACCTGCTCGGCGGCGCGCCAGGCAAGGCACCGGTTGGGCATGCAGCATGGACAAGCAGCACAAGAGCGTGACGGGCGGAACAGGCCCGTTGCCGAATAGGCCTGCTTGCTCTCGGCTCTGCCCACTGCCCCCAGCCGCTGCATCCCCTCCCCTCCCCTCCCGCCGCCTCCCTCACCACCTGCCCCGTCCCTCATGGTCAATCACATGTACAGCCAGGAGTCAAACCTACGACTCAGATTGAAATCCCAGCACACCTTTGGGAGGTCCAGTCGGGGCAGCGCCTTCTTGGCCAGCAGCTGCACCGTGTTCCCCTTGAGCGTCTCCTCCACCGCCTCAACCACACGGTCTATCTGCGTCACCCCCAGCACCGACAGGCCTCGCAGCTCCACGGCGCGCCGGTCGCCCTGCAGCACAGGCAGGCGGGGGAGGTGTGGGGGGGATGGTGGGAGCGTGCGGTGGGGCTGTGCGTGGTGCGGGGCAGCCAGGTACCACAGGCAGATGCCTGCCTTGCACTGCATGCAGCACACCCGGTGGGTTGCGCTGCGCCCTGCGCTGCCTGCCGCAATGCCTGCCATGCACCTGCCCATGCGAGCACGCCTTGCTGGCTCCCTTCCTGCTCATCAAGCCCGTGCCTAATCACAATATGCCGCCCACAGCAGCCCCCACCATGCCCCGCACACCCACCTGTGGCACGCACCCCGCCACCAGCAGCGCCTTCCCCGCCTCCCTGCCCCGCTTCAGCAGGTTGTCCATGGCTGATTGGCTGGGCGACTTGACGGTGCTGCAAGAGAGCGGGGCCAGCAGGGGGCAGCTGGTGGGCATGCAGGTCACACACATGCATGCTGCACGCGGCCAGGCACCCTTGCTCTGTAATCTTTCACATCCTCGCGTTCCTCCCCTCTCCTCTGCAGCCCCTGCTCTCCCACCAACCGCCGCGCAGCCTGCCGCTGCAGGGAAATGGCAGGCAGGGGCGGCAGCTCCCCTCACCACGTATTGATCAGCCAGAGGTCTGCTGCCTCACGCTCCTCATCGCCCACCAGCCTGCACATGGCCACGCCACGACGTTGGCAACACGTGGGCGGGGAAGCAGGAAAAACGGAATGGCGAGGGGATGGCAGGCACTGGCAGCCGACGGCGGCACAGCGAGGCGCTGAGCACTCAGTGGCACAGGCATGCCCTTGCAGCACGCCTCAACTCTCTTGCTAGCTGCATGCAAATGTGTGCCCCCTGGCACCCACCGGAATCCATATTCCTGTAGCTGCCCCATCATGTATTCGCTGTCGCTCGAGTTGTGGCTGCAGGGGCATGGGGTCGGGGCGTGGCGGCCGTCCCGAAGCGGCGAGCACACCACGGCGGGCATGGCAGGCACGGGCGTGGCCACACATGGATGGGCTACAGTGGTGCCAAAAGATGCGTTGCTCTCACCTGCAGCCAAACGTTTTGACCCAGATGCGCTGCGTGCCTGGCACACTGCTGCTGCCTGCTGCGCTGCTGCCGCCAATGGCGGCGGCGGCGGCGGCACCGCCCTCAGGCGCATTGTTGCCTGCCGCTTGCTGCTGCGCCTCAGAATGACCCCGGCTGGCCTTGCCGACCCTGTGGACGTGCGCCGCCAGCAGCCTCTCGGCCCTGGCGTCCTCGCCCAGGGCGGAGCCCAGTTCCTCAATATCGACCTCTGCCATTTCAACAGCGCTCGCAGCACACTATGCGAAGTTTAACATAGACGTGAACACTCGGGAGCCTCCTGTGAGGCTCACAGGAACTCATGCCAGCGTGGCGGTCATAGCGGGGGGCAAAGGAGAGCCCGAAATGCCCTCTGGGCGCATACAGATCATTGTGGGAGCTCAATTGCTTGCGCACATATCGGGCCCCAGCCGCGCACGTTGCTACTCCCTCCGTTAGCAGCGGGCCAGCGCCGTGGACCTCTGACTGGGGCTTGATGCAGCTCTGATCAAGGCCACGGTCTTGGAGAATGAAGAAGGTGCGCCGCTGTCGCGCCGCGCCGCTCTGGCCGCCAAGTCGGTCCGGCCCCGGCAGTATTGCCGCTGCCCTGAGGCCTTCGTTCGCTCCAATTGGGACCCAGGATGGCCGCAAAGGGTGTCGGAAGGGCGCGGCGGGGAGTCAACCTGCTTCTCTTGGTGGTGTGCCGCGCTCCGCTCCCTCCCGCAGGTGGCGGCGGCAGCGGGAGCAGCAGCGGCAGGCAGGGGGGAGGAGCAGCCGCCGTCGCCGGCGCAGCAGCAGCAGCAACGACAAGGAGAAGCGCAGCAGGATGGAGGAGCAGCAGGGCTCAAAGATGCAGTGGCGGGCTTGGCAGACTCCCTGAAGGTGCGGGGCTGAGCGGCGGCACGTTCCGGGTGCCGCAGGGAGCGACGGCAGCCGCCATGTGCGGGTGCCTGCAGTGTGTGCACGTTTAATGGCAAACCGGACATGGCAGTGGATCATGCAGCAGCAGTGGGTGGCCACCAGCAACGGCAAGGCGCTGGGGTTTGGCAGTCATCGGCCCGTGCACCTAAGCACCTAAGCACCTAAGCACCTAAGCCGCCGTGCCCGCTGCCCTCCCCCGGCCCCCTGCCTCCCTACCTCTCCACCCTTCTGCCGCTTGCGCATGCCGCCATGCTGCATCGCCATTCATGCACGTGTCCTTCCTCCACTGCTGGGACCCTCCTGTCTCCCCGCCACGCTGCCGCTCACCCCTGGCACCAGCTGCCCACACCCCCGCGCCGCCCGGGCCCTTTTTGCCCCGCCCAGCTGCACCCCACCATACAACCCGCCCCTCCCCACCCCTTCCTCCAGGGCTTGAAGCTGGAGACATGCCGGCTGGAGGACTTCACAGTGGGGCAGGTGCTGGGCACGGGCAGCTTTGGGCGGGTCAGCCTGGCGCGGCACAAGGCCACGGGGCTGACCTGCGCCATCAAGGCGCTCTCCAAAGCGCACATCGTCAAAAACCAGCAGGTGAGGCGGCCACACGAGCTCGACCACTGGGTTTTCGTGGCGGGTATTGGATGTGGGAAAGGATTATTGTGAGACAGTGGTCAAGAGTGTCATGCAGCAGGAGGCGGGCACGCAGCAGCCCGACCTCCCAGGTGCCTGGCGGCAGTGCAGGCGAGCGCGCCTCCCGCTGCCCCCTAGCCGTCCCCCTGCTGCCCTGCACTTCTCGCACCTGCATCCTGGGGCTGCGGGGGGCTTCCCTTGGCTGCGGGCCCTCCTGTGCGAACTCCTGACCCAACCCTGGCCCCCTGCCCCTCCCCTGCCTGCCCTCCCCCGCCTGCTCCCTTCCCTCATTTCACCCGCAGATCTCCCACCTGCGCAGCGAGCGCGACATCCTGCGCCTGCTGGACCACCCGCTGGTGGTGCGCATGCATGGCTGCTGCCAGGACGAGCAGTGCGTGTACTTTGTGATGGAGTACGTGCCAGGTGAGAGGAAGGGGGGCGTGATGGGGCACCTGCGGGGCACTGCCGGGTGTGGTGGATACACCAATGCGGCGGCGCTTGCCACCGAGGCGGGGACTGGCTGGGTGTCTGCGGGCATGCTCTTCTCCTTGGATGTGCACCTAAACTGCCAGGCTGCTGCCCCATTTGTTCTCACAGAACGCCCCGGCATCCCAGGTGCCTGCTGCCCTCCCCGGACCCATTAGCCTGCCGGCTACAAGGCTCGAATCTCGACCGACCCTCATGCCCCTGCTGCCACAAGGCTTGCCCCTCGACCCTCGCACCCCTTGGCCTGGCACCCGCTGGTACCCTCCTGCAGGCGGCGAGTTTTTCAGCCACCTCAAGGCGCGGGGCAAGCTGAGCGAGGACGCTGCGAGGCTGTATGCTGGCGAGGTGCTGCTGATGTTTGAGTACCTGCACGGACTGGACATTGTGTACCGCGACCTCAAGGTGAGGGCGGGGGGGCAGTACAGGTGGGCGCGGTACGGCTACTTGGCGGCGGTTCAACGACGGGCAAGTGCTGTCTGCTGTGTTCCAGCACCTCCGTTTTGCCACAACAATCGAACACAGTCAGGACGAATGCTGTCGTGCCCTCGAGCATTTGCCGACAACAACAAGCCGTCGGTCCTGTACCGCCTTGCCCTGCAGCCCGAGAACCTGCTGCTGGACGCCTCTGGCCACCTAAAGCTGACCGACTTTGGGTTTGCCAAGGCCATCGGGCCGCGCCGCACCTACACGCTGTGCGGCACGCCCGACTACCTGGCACCGGAAATCATCCTCAACAAGGTGGGCTAGGTAGTGGGAAGGGGGAGGGGAGAGGACGGGAGGGAAGGGATGAGGGGTGCTGGCCTGGCACGTGAGATGTTCCTGGACACGGTTGGCGGTTGGGTACGCGGAGGAGCGGGGAGGGTAGAGGATATGAGAGGCTGGTCTGGCCTGAGGTAACATTGGACATGGCAAGCGGGAGTTGGGGGAAGGCGTGGTGGTGCAGGAGTGTGGGAATGCACCGGGGTTGGGGGGGCATGGGGTGCCTGCTCCTCCTGCCCCTGCTCCCCCGCACCCCCGCCCGCACCATGCCCCGCCAACCTGCGCTGCCCGCCAACCATGTCCGCTTGCAGGGCCACGGCAAGGCGGTGGACTGGTGGGCCCTGGGCGTGTTGATTTTCGAGATGATGGCGGGCTACCCCCCCTTCTTTGACGACGACCCGCTGGCGACGTACAAGAAGATTCTGAAGGGGGTGGTCACCTTCCCCTCCCACTTCTCGGTCACCGCGCGCGACCTCATACGCAAGCTGCTGCAGGTGGGCCTGATCAAAGCTCAAGTTGAGGTTTGTTGTTGGTTCGTCTTGCATGTGGTGGTGCGGTTGCGACGGGGCTAGAGAGATGGTGGGGGCAAGTTGCTGTGGGGTGAGGGCTGGGAGGGTGGGTGGGAGGGTGAAAGTGGGAGGGCGGGCTGAGGGCTGCAGCGGCAGGACTGTTGCTCAAAGTCATGCAGGTGCGAGGAAGCTTGTGAGGCGGGGCGGCACGGGGCGGGGCATGAGAGAAAGGACCGGGACCGGGGCAGATTGGGTGGGGCGAGCGCAGGGTGAAGAGAAGTGGCAAGTGTGGGCCCTGGCGGGAACGGTTGTGAGTAGAGGGAGCATGCAAACTCCCGACGCCCAACTGATGGCCGCCCCCCTCAAATGCTGCCCACAACTCCCTCCACTCCCACGCCCCCTCAGGTCGACCTGAGTAAGCGGTACGGATGCCTGGTGGGCGGCGTGCACGACATCAAGAGCCACCCCTGGTTCAGGCCCCTGGACTTTGGAGCGCTAAAGAGCCGCCAGCTGTCGCCGCCCATCAAGTGAGCAGGGAGTGGGGCGGGCATAGAGCACTGGCAGGGCACGATTGATAAGGGAGCGGTGAAGTGGACACAGGGAGGCTGCTGCGCTGCTCTTCCGGCTGTGGGCGGGGCTGGCCTGACAGACAAGCTCAGCATGTTCACCCCACTTATTCACTTGCCTAGCTCTCTGGCCCACCTCCTCCCATATCCTGCGGGCCTGCTGAAGGGCGATGCTGCTGCCTGCTCTCTCAACCGCTTCCCCCACCTCCAGCCTACCACCGCCCATGCTGCCCCTCCTCTGAACCTCAACTGCAGGCCCACTGCCGGGGGTGTGCTGATGCCTCTACCTCTGAGGACGGCAGCTCACTATTACCATGCCACTCATGCATTCATATAATGGCTCGATGGTTGGCCCTGCCCTCTGCACCCTGCAGGCCCACGGTCAAGGGTGTCGACGACGCGTCAAACTTTGAGGACTACAGCGAGCTGGAGCCCATGCAGCACGCCTTCCAGCTCAGTGGCGCGGAGCAGGCGCTGTTCACGGGCTTCTGAGCAGGCAGTGCTCACATCCTTGTGAGCAGGCGCTGTTCCGAGCGGCGCTTGCCTAAGCGGCACACCTTACCCAGGCGGCGCAGGCCAGACAGGCGGCTGGCAAGGCCGCATGGAGCAGTGCACGACGCCACATTCAGCACGGCAGCGTGCGGCTAGTCACCGCCTTGTGAGTGTGCGGCACCCGCCTGCCAGCCAATTTCGAAGCTGCAGCAGGTTTGCCTTGGAGTCGTCGCATGGGCGGCACTGAGATGGGCGCAGGAGGACTCGCGGCAGGGGACCCTGCGCCTGCATAGGCGAGACCGCTGAGGCGGAGTTGTGGTGGCGGCAGCAGCGAGTGCCGGCAGTGTTGGGCGTGGGCACTGGCAGCGCCCCACCCCCAGCCCTGGCGACCTGTGTGAGAGGGGCGGCAACAGCGCCCCGCACGCGCGCTGCGAGCGGGCCTGGCTTCGCGGCGCCTGGCGGAGAGCAATAACCACCGCTTTTTTAGTACGCTTCACTATTTTCTTACTGAACAGAGGGGCAACTACTGTATGGATATCACCATGAATTGTAAGACAATTAATTCGAGCAGCGGCCAAGCCGGTGAGCCGTGGTGAATGTCAACACCAAGACTGAGCCGCTGAGCGCCGCTGCGCCGCCGCCTGCCCAAGTGTGTGGCCCTGGCCTTGCCTGGCCGCTCTGAGGCACCTTTGAAGCCGTGCATGTCCATGCCGGGATAATGCAAGGCCAGCCTGGCCCGCTGGAAGCTGCACCGAGCAGCTTCCGCCCGTGTTCTTTGCAGCTGAGCTGGCAGGCTTTCGCCTTCTCTCAGGTTCTCAAAGGTGCACCGGGTTTGCAATAGTGCATTAATTTCAGAGAAACCCTGCGCCGGTATCTTACAAGTGCACAAGCGCACTAGTGCTACCCTGTACTCCCATCCCCAACACCCGCGCCGAGCTCATTCGCTGCAATGAAGGCCCCCGCTGTCCTGTTCATCGCGTTGATATGCGGCAGCGCAGTGGCAAGCGTGCTAGGTGCGTTCCCTCCCCTTCCCACATGCCAGCTCTCCCGCTGTGGCTTGCAGCTGGCGAATTGTGCATCGACGTGTGGGCATCGATTGCCAGGCCGACATGCTGGTACTGACGGGTGCCAGCCTGCCGTGCCTTCCTGCAGGCCGCCCTGTGGCACTGGGTGCCGCCGCCCAGCCCAAATCCACCCGTGAGTTGTGCCTGATGCGGTGCTTGCATGTTGCTAGCAGCTCTGTGTGCCGGCAGCCCAACATGCTTCCATGCATTGGCGTACCAAGCAACACGGCATCCCTCCCGCCCTGGCGTGCCTCATTGCCTGCCCATGGCCAACAGCCACACTGGCAGACCTGCGGCCCAGCGCTTGCCGCACTTCCTGCCCTGGCCGCATGGTCCACTCGCTGGCCCTCCTCCCCTCCTGCACACTCACTCCCCTGCCCCCACGGCCTTCTGTCACACAGGCAAGCTTAGGATGGAAATCATTCCAGGCAGCACCGACATTCAGGCCTTCCCCTACCTCTCGCTTGTGGTGCGCAAAGACGCCGCCACCGGCAGCATCACAAGCAACTGCACTGGCACCCTGGTGGAGAATGCGTGGCGCGTGGTCACGTCGCAGCAGTGCGTGAGCACCAACGGCACTGCCGCACCAGCAGAGGAGCTGAGCGTGTGGATTGCGGGCACCTGGCACGCCGTGAGCGCGGTGGTGGTGCAGCCAGGTGCGGTGACTGGGTTAATGAGGGCTCCGGTGGGCCGCAGGATTGCTCTGGTGGCTGCCTGATGCACGCCTGCCCGGCAGCATGCACGCTGCCGCCTCATTTGCGTGCACCTGCCAAACGGCCTGCACTCAGCCTCGCATGGCTAGCCATTCCGTCTGCCCCCAGCCTCCCAGTCTCTGACCTCCTCTCCACTCCCCTCCCTCCCCTCCTCCCGCCCCTCCCCGCTGGGCAGGCTTCCCCGCCTCCAACAACGCCAACCCTCCAGTGGCAAGCAGCAACCTGGCTGTGCTGATGCTGGCCACAGCATCCGCCGCGTCCCCCGCCAAGCTGCCCTTCAACATCTCCGACCCCACCCCGGCAGCCATGCAGCCGCTGGTGAACGAGACGGTGTGGGTGGCTGGCTGGGGCGTCGCCCAGACGGTGGACCAAAAGTTTACAACGTGAGGAAGAGAGCGAGATGACGATGCCCAGTGCCCCGCTGCCCGTGCCGCCAGATAGCCTGCGCTGCCTGCTGTCTGCTGCCCTGCTGACGCCACTGCCTGTGAGCCACCCCGCAAGCCTACTCAGCAGTCACCGCAAAGCCTTGTTTTTGGTTCCCACAAGTGCACCTCCCATACGGCGACATCCACCTCACCGCCTGTCGCTGCGCCCTCTTCTCACCCTACCTCCGCCCCTGCTGCCTGCAGCTACTATGAGACGCTGGTGCAGGAGAACGGTGTGTGCGGCGCAAAGTTCAGCGACGCGTATTGCAGCTACGGAAAGGGGGGACCCATCCCTCAGACAGCAACAGGTGGGCGGGTGGGCGGGGCAAAACAAACCGGGCTGTCAGCGCGCTTGTCGCACTGTGGGGGCACATTGAGGGAGAGAGGGAGCGTGTGGCCAGGCGAGTACTGTGCTTGTGCCCGTGCCGTGCATGCCCCACCCCACGCCCACCATCTGCACATCCTCCGGCCACTCCCCTCCCCTGGTCCGCACACACATCTGCACACACCCTCCCTTCCCCCCCCCATCACCACCACCACACCCGACCCACCGCCCCTGCCGCCTGCCGCGCCCCTCTGTCTTGTGCAGGCGCCCCCGTGGTGCGCGTGTCGAGCACCCAGGACGAGCTTGTCGGTGTGGTGGGGTGGAGCGACGAGATCTACGCCACCTACACCATCCGCATCACCAACAGCCAGGCCTTCCTGGCAGAGCACATTGCTTATTAAGTAATGAGCCTTCACGTTGCCAGGCTGTACCTGCCTGGTTTTGCTTGCTAGTTTACCTTTGGGCAGCGCCTCCCTACCTGCTCCCATACTCGGTGTTCCGCCGCCCAGCCGGGCCTGGGCCATACTCCCTTTGCTTGTTCGTTGCCGCAGGGCACAGCCCCAGCTTGCCTGCGTCACTGGCCATTCTCCCATCGTGACTTGACGCATCCCCCTCCTCCTCTCTGCCTGACCCGTACTGATGGACCCCTTTTGCCCTTCCCCGCCCGCGCCAGTTTTCTCGCACTGCCCGATTCAGTCCCCCGGGCCCTCGGCCCTCAGCCGCCCACCCATCCGGGCACGTGCCTTCCTCTACCTCCTGTCAGCCAAGTTGGCACGAACTTCAGCGGTTTTACAAAGTGTAGCACGCCCCTCTGTATGCAACAGTCTGCAAGTGTTCAGGTGTGCGCACGCCAAGCGCAGCAGGCCCCGGTCAGGCCCCAGGCAGGTTCTCACAGAGCATCCCAGTGGTTGTGATGGTACAGGCGGGCTGCGGGGCTCAGCGGACCCAATTGGGGCAGTCAGGTTCAGGTCAGGTACAGTGTCAATCAGGATGCATCCAACAAACTTTTACTTACACGGCCAGCCAGCCTTTTGAACGGCCAGCCAGTCCTCCGCTGGCACGCCCACAGTCCATCCAGCCTTCCACCCGGCCGACCAGCGTTCCAACCGGCCGACCAGCGTTCCCAGCAGTCCTCCTCTTTAGTCCTCGCCGCTGCCCCCAGTTCAGTCCTCCACGGGTACGTCCACGTGCAGGTCCACCTCCAGCCCCTCCAGCGCCGCCCGGTACTCGGGGAACGTCAGGCCACGCTCGCTGGCCGCCGCTGAGCGCAGGACCTGCGGGGCACACACGCGGAGGGGAGGGGAGGGAGGGGGGAAGAGAGAGGGGAGGCTCACCGGGGGCAGCGGCATGAGGCGGGGTTGGTGCGACTCAGCAACGGTGAGGTCCCCGCTTGCTGGCCGCCGCCGAACGCGGTGCGCATGCAGCGCGGGGAAGCGGTTGTGGGCAATGTGAGGCGGCAGAGGCGGAGGCGGCTCGGATGCAGCAGCAGGGCATGGGGGCGGGCACAAGAGGCAGGCGCACTATCAGCCCAGCCACCCCAGCTGCGTGCCGAGCAGCGACAGCAGCCCTGACTGACGGCACACTGGAGCCCGACCTGCCCTGGATCGGGTGACATGCTGGCACCAGCCAGGCCCGCAGCTGCCCCCGCTCACCCCCAGCAGCACAGGCAGAGCCACTCCTGCCTCCACCCGCGTATGTTGCACCCTCTGCTCCCCAGACGTCTACTCGTGCTCCTCACGCCCCTTGCCTGCCTGGCATCCTGCTGCCCTGCCCATGCCCATGCCCAGCAGCCTCAGCTCCCCCCGCCCACCTTTGCGATGATGCTCTTGAGCTCGGCGTCGCCCAGCGAGCTGCCCGCCAGCTGGCGCAGCACAATCTCCATGTCCTCCTCCGAGATGGCGCCATCGCCTGGTGAGGGAGGTGGGGGATTGGTGGGGGCAAAAGGGCAGTGGCTGAGCAGATGCGGTGGGTTGTTGGGATGCAGCACAATGTGTGAGCGCTCGTGTGAAGTAGCCGACGCCTGGGGGAGGGGAGTAGGGGCAGAAGAGGGGACCAGGGTCGGCAGCTCCACTCCTCCTTCCCCCTCCGAGAGTGCGCCGTTGGCAACCCAGTCGGGGGTGGGGGCGCAACTTCGCCGCGCAGCGAAGGGCGCAGTAGGCAGGGCAGCAGCGGCGGCAGCCGTGGCGGTGATAGGAAGGTGCAGCGCCTTTTATACACCAAACGATTGCGGCACAACCCCCAACCCTCCCACCCAGTTCCAGGAAGAGAGACCACCATTTTAAATACAGACACAGCAGCAGCGGCAGCACCACCACCACCAGCATTTGGATGAGCATTGGCATCTTGAGTCAGCATCCGCCCACCCCGCCCACCCACCATCGACATCGTAGACTGCAAACATGCAGCGCAGCTTGTCGTCTCGGCTGGCGGCCCGCGAGAAGGGCGCCAGCAGGCCCAGGAACTCCCGGAAGTTGATGGACTCAAACAGGAAGGCGAGGCGCTTGGCCAGCGGGTTGATGGAGAGCTCGGGGATGGACAGGAACTCCTCGCTGGTGATGAAGCCCTGGGGGGGCAGGGGCAGGGCAGGTGGGGGAAGGCAGACATTTGCATTGTTGTACAAGTTGTGAATGAACAAGAGGGGCCGTCGGTGGTGGTGAAGGCCTGCGGGCCGTGGCAGGTGGGAGGAGGCAGGCACTGAAGGTTGGGCAGCGGGTGGATGGAGAGCTGTGCACGGAGGAAGTCCTCGCGTGCGGTGAAGCGTTTGGGTCACAAGACGTGGGGATGGGGCACGGAGGGAGGGAGAGGGGGAGGGAAGGGAGTTGGCGGGAGCACAGGGATGGATTGGAACCCCTTGCTGCTGATGAATCGCGGCGTGCTGACTGACTTAGGCGAGGGAGGTTGGTGGGACGGTGTGGGCGGTCGGCAGCGGGGCCGAGACGGGAGGGAGGGAGCGGCAGCGCGGGGGCGGGTTGAGCAGCGGCAGCAAATGTCAAAGGGGTGCCGCCTGGACGAGAGGAAGCATGGGTCCAGCGGCCACGCAGCCAGCAGCACAAGCCTCAACGCACTGTGTATGTGCTTGTCCTTAATGCAAACAGGTGGGCAGCAGTGCACATCTGCTCCAGCCATGTGCTCCGCCTCGTCCACCGCCTCCCGTCGCCGAGGCGGGACCCTGTGCCCTGCCGCAGACGCGCACCCGCACCTTTCGACCGCGGTCCAATGATCTGAACCGCTTGTATAGCGCCTCGATCTCTTGTTGTGTGACTGCAGGCGGCAGGGGCGGGGGAAGGGTGTCGCAAAGCAGGGCAGCGGAAACCTTGCGGCACGCCTACACAGCTTGAAACAGTCGGCCGCTCACAGGCTCCCTTGCTAAAGACTAGCAGCTCGTCGACATCCAACTGCGTGAGGCCAAAGGACATAGACTGGCCCATTTCGGCGGGCTATCTCGCTGAACGTGTAGTAAATAGAAGCAGCAAATGATCGGGAAAGCGATCGAGGTCAGACGCCGCGTAGGCTGAGCGCCTGCTGCTGCCGCTGCTGCTGCCGCTACTGCCGCAGCGTGAGCAGCGACTGACCGCCCCGAAGCATCCACACACGGCAGATTCTAACCACTCGATCAGTTACAAAGCAACCCAATCACTGTGCATCGCCAGCCAGCATGAGCGGGCTACCCAGCCGCATGCACTGCCCTGCCTTCTGGGCGCTGCCCACCGCTAGCTGCCCGCTCTTCTTCCGCTGAGTGCTGCCGCTGCCCCTGTGCAGCTGCACTGCTTGGCAGCTGCGCAAGTCTCGCCTGCGCCTCATCCCAGTCGGCCTGCGCTATGCACAACGCGTAGCGCCCCTTGCTGCGCGGCAGGCGCCGCACCAGGCAGCCGCCGCCGCTGAAGGCGCCGCTGAGGCAGCCGGGGAGCAGCAGCTGGTGCAAGCGGGAGAGCTGGGGCAGCCCAGCCGGGTACTGCTGCCCTGCAGACAGTAATATGGGAAGCATCCAATCGGACCTTCAGCCTGAGCGGGGGCAGGCACTGGGGCTGTCAGATCACAAATCGACACAGATCGCCAACACCCAGCCACGATGCCAGGCTCTCACCACCGTCTGTGCTGGTGCCCACCTGACACGGCCTGCAGCACACGTGCCAGCGCCGCCAGCGACGTAGCCTCTGCTGGCCGCGTGAAGCAGGTGGCGTCTATCAATGCAAAGCGCAGTGGCTGCAGCGCATCGGCAATCTGCATGTAGTGCCGGGGCATGAGAGGAGCCAAGCCAAAGTGAGCAGGCAGGCATTCAAGGCGGTGTGCCATGCGTTCAGGCAGACAGGAAGGTAGGTAGCCTGACAAACGAAGCTGAACACGCACACCCCAAAATAACAGCATATGCCTCAATCAGGGCAGTCCGTCAATCAGTCAGGCAGGCCGTGTGTGCCCCACCTGTGTCAGGCGGGCGCTCCATTCGACATACCATGGCTGCTGCTGGGCCCACTGCCACCGCTGCAGCGCCTCTCCCCGCTGCCGGGGCTGCAGCCCTGGCTGGGACGCTGGTCGCATGGGTGATCTCTGCTGCTGCTCTTGCTGCTGCTGCTGCTGCTGCTGCTGCTGCTGCTCGTGTTGCCACTGCCACGCACGCTGCTCCCGCCCAAGCTGCGCCGGGCGGGCAGGCAGGCCTGCGCAGGAGGCGTGCAGCACCGCACGGCGCAGCAGACGCTCCGCCTGCTCCTCCTGCTGTCGGGTCATCGCCTCGCAGCGGTGCTGCAGGAGCAGCAGGTCCTCCACGAATGATGATGGCCCGCCACTGCTGCTAGGGCTATGGCTGCTCCTGCCACCGCTGCTGCTCCCGCTGTCACTGCTGCTGCTGGTGCCGGTGCTGCTGGCAAGAGAGGCCACCTCGGCAGCCTGGCCGCCGCTTGCACCGCAGCCCCCGTCGCCTGGCGGTGGCATGCGCAGCACATGGCGTATGCGGTTGCGGTGGTAGGAGAGGTCGGCGTTTGTGGGGTCGGTGACGTAAGGCAGCCCGCCTTGCTGGCAGTACTGCTCAAGCTCGGCTTTGCGGAAGTCCAGCAGGGGGCGCGCCAGGGAGACGGGGCCGTGCTCTGCGCAGGGGTCAGGGGCGCAGGACGGCGGGGAGGAAGGGCAGGCAGGGGTGTGGCTATTGGAAGGCATGTGGCAGGGCGCTGCAGCTGGTAGGGAGTTGCGGGAAAACAGCAGCGCCAGCAGCAGCCGCAGCGGGCAGTACAGCTAGGTGCCAGCGGGCTGTGCCAATCAAGAACACGCCTGCCACACTTGCCCGTCTCCATCTTCAGCCAACCCACCCTTGCCCCAACCCCATGCCCCCACCCCACCCCACCCCACCTGTCTGCTTCTCTGCAGCGGGCGGCATGCAGGCCAGCCCCGCCACGCCGCTGGCATGCAGCAGGCGCAGCAGGAAGGTCTCTGCCTGGTCGTCGGCGTGATGGGCCAGCAGCAGGTGGCGCCCGCCTGCCTGTGCGCAGGCAGACAGCAGCAGAGCGTAGCGTGCCTCCCGTGCCGCCGCCATCTTGTCACCGCGCGGCGGTGGCACCCCGCCCGGCCATGCCACACTCAGCACGCGGGCTGCCAGGCCCAATGCTTCCGCCTGCAGCGAGAGAAGGTTCTTGTGGGTGTGGATGTAGCACAAATTGGAGCAGCAGCGGCTAGCTGGGAGAGAGCCTCTGCGGAGCAACTTTGGCAGGGCAGTGGTACCTGCGCTGCTACTGATGCCGCCTCCGCCGTGCTCTCTGGCCGCAGCTTGTGGTCAACAATCAGCGCGAGTGGAGACTGCTGCAGGCCAGGAAGTCATGTTCCCAGGAAGGTATCTGTTCAAACAGGAAAGTGAGGGGTTGAGCTCGACAGGAGCAGTGGGCGGCGGCGGCGGCGGCGGCGGCAGTGTCAGCAGCGGCACTCCTGATGCTGGGCATCACCTGGCTGTGCCCCCGCTGCCACCAGGCAGTCATTGCTGCCAGGGCCACGCTGTCGGGTCCGCCGCTGAGCGCCACGGCCACCCTGTCGCCCGGGTGCACGCCGCAGCGCTGCAGGGCGGCCGCAAAGCGGCTTAGGATGGACGATGTCGGCATGTTTGAATAAACAGTGTGATGATCACGAGGCCTCGTTCACAGGGCCCCGCCGATGTACATCGTTCCGCCAGCTCGGCAGGAGCGCCCCTTCCTCCTATTCCATCTTGTTCAGGACTTGCACTGTTTAATATAACACCGGATACGGCGGTTACCCCGCTGAGCTTTATCAGCACATCTTCACATGCGGTTGAACACTCTCTCTGACTACACTCCCGCCTTCCAGGCCGCCGTGCCCAGCGCCTCGGCGCTCCGCTAGACAAGATGGCCACGCCGCTGGCCGCTCCGGAGCGCTCCCAGGCGCAGGCCGTCGGCCCTGCCCCGCCGCCGCCGCCCGCCTCTGAGTATGGTTGGGCCGCCGCCCCTGACGGCGCCACGCTTCCCCCCGCCAGCCACACAGAGTGGGACTATTCCGGGCCGCCTCAGTCGATGATGACGCCTGCGCAAGGGGCACCGCTGTCCTGGGCGCCCTCCCTCCCAGCCGACCTGCAGACCATCCCAGCCGACTGGGGCACCGGCACCTTTGGGGCGCCCCCGCTCATGGCCTCCGCAAGCTACGCCGCCACCTGGCCGCCGCCCGCAGCAGCGGCGGGGCTCAGCGGAGAGGGGCAGGCAGGCAGCAGTCAGGAGGTGCCCCCACTGCTGGACCCGCAGCAGCTGTATGGGGCAGCGGTGCCCTGGTACAGCAGCTGGCCCTCACCCGACCAGCAGGCCTGCCAGGCGTATGTGCTGGCTGCTGCGGCCATGCCGCAGCCCTGGCCTGAAGAGCAGCAGCACTACCTGCAGCAGCAGTATGCGCAGCAGGGCGTGCCGCTGTGCTACGCCGGCGTGTACGCTCCACCGCCGGCGCTGCTGCCGGCACCGGCCTTTGCCATCTCCCCGCCGCAGCTGGCGCCCCACGGCCGCATGGGGCTGGCCCGCAAGAAGAAGGCAGCGCTGCCGGCAGAGGCGTCGTTTGGGTGCGACAACCTCGAGGGCGGCGGCAGCGTGGTGCTGCTGCACAGCACGGAGCCCAGCCAGGCGGGCATGGGAGACGACCCAGCGGCAGGCACCCCGCGCAGCGGCCGCGGCTCACTGGACCTCCCAGGCGCGGCCTCATCACCCAACCGTGGTGCCGTCGGCGGTGGCGCTGCAGCGGCTGCGCAGGATGCTTCCCAGGCCCCCCAGCCTCAACAGCAGCAGTCTCAGCAGCAGCTGCCCTCCATAGAGTTTGACAAGGCGCCGCGCCCCGTCGACTTCCGCCCCTACTCCTTCTCCGACTACCGCCAGCGCAACTTCGACCCCAAGCAGCAGGGCAGCAAGTACTGGGCGCTGGGGGGGCTGGGCCCCGCGCGCCCGCCCAGCGACGCCGAGTGGCAGGCGCAGCAGGGCAAGCGCGACCGGCAGCAGCAGTTTGGGGAGACGGTGAGTGAGGAGGCCCCTTGCAGAGAGAGGGGGTGGGGGTGGTGGGGCGCATGCATATGCCTGCTCAGCTCCCTGCTGCCTTGCATTTGCCAATGCTCCATGATCGGCCAGCACATGCTCTGCCCCCATGCACTCCTTGCCCACCTTCCCTCACCACTGCCTGTGCTTGACACTGGCTCCCTGCTCCCCCCTGCAGGCCAGCAAGCAGAACCGGCAGCGAATCGCCGCCCAGCCGTCCCGGCAGCGTGCCCCGCCCCCGCGGCCAGGCGCCGACGTGCGGCAGCGGGCAATCCAGTTTGCCAAGACAGGCGTGCCCAAGCCGGGCAGCTTCAAGACGCGGGGCTCTGCAGGGGCAGCAGGCCCAGCGCAGCCCAGCGCAAGCACCGGCGCATCCTGCACAGACACCGCCAGTGCAGCAGCGGCGGCTGTGGCGGCAGCGGACGCGCTGGTCGAGCAGGAGGATGGACAGGAGGAGGGTGTGGCACCAGCTGCTGCAGGTGCAGACGCAGCAGCGGAGGCCTCGTTAGAACAGGTCGAGCAACGGCTGTCTGGGCTGGCGTTTGAGCCGGCGGCAGGGGAGGCAGCAGGGGCAGGGTTGGTGAGGAAGCTGTCGGCGCCTGAGGAGGCCGGTGCTGGTTGCCAGGGATGGGCAGAGCCCGCAGATCTGGAGGTCGAGACATGCACAGCCAATGCATGACTGAGGTTGCCAGCCTGGCTGCCAGCTGGCAGGCGGGAAGCTCTGCCGTCTCATGCAGTGCTGACAGCATGCGTCTGCTGCCCACCCGGCTGGACCCAGCTCGTTGACTGTTTCTATCAAAGTTGAGGTGCTACACTGTAGGGGGGTGAACATGTAAGCGATGTGATGCAGAGCATGGCAAGAGATGCAGAGTGAGCATGGGAGGTGCACATGGAAAGCGTGGCAGGCAGAGCACACTGCCGGTGAAAGAGCACAGTGAGGGATGGCAGGGCCGGTGCATGCCAGTGCGCAGCAACCTCAGGTACAGGCAAGAGCGAAAGCAAGACGCTGGGAAGTTGAAGGCGCCGCTGAGTGCGCCAGACAGCACATCTCGATTGCATGTTGTTGAAGGGTCTGGTCCCGCCCTCATGTAAGCCTCATGTATCATGCCACGCAGCATCAATGCGCAGCACCATCAAGTGGGTGCACGGTAGGTATGCCACCACGACTGGTCAGTCAGTTGCGAGGCAATCTTTAAGTTCCTCTGATCCCCACAAACAGGCAGGCAGGACTCGTTACCCACTGGCGGCGCTGGCGGCCGGCCTCTTGCACCCTGTTTTTGTGAGAAATTCATACGCTCTTTGGATTAACAAGTAGGTCATACATTTCAATTATTTCGTAGCCAACGCTTCAAGGCATCGGGAAGTGTGACAAGGATGAGCAGGAGGGGAGTGCATTTCGGAGGCGGCTCGCCCTGACGTGGGGGGGCGGCAATCCGCATGCTGTCATGTTCTGTGTTGCGACAAACCCAAGGTGCACCGCTGCCTGCTCGTGCGAGCAATTCTTTCTTCGCGCCGTCTTAGTGCCCTGCAAGCAGTGGTAAAGGTTTCAGTCAACAGGCTGGCTGCTGGCTGTGCGCCGCACGCCAGGGCAGCAGTGCCTGCGGGCCTGCCACGCTCGCGCCAGGCCATTTTGCCCCCCCGCACGCCCCATTGTTCACCCTTCATAACGCTCAAAATCTTAGACACAGTGACTGGCAAACCCACAGGACTAATATTTGTCCCAAACCTACCCATGAATCTATCAATCGCTGCACTGAAAGCTGCACACAATGAGGGTTGGGGAAGGGGCAAAACTCGGCGTCAGGGGCAGCGGTGCTTGCATAGAGGTAAAACGCCCGTCACCCAAAGTAATCACGCTATGCTGGGTCATGCCACTTTCCTGCTGCACACTAGCTGAATGTCATACAATGTTGGCTGGCTTGCGCTCAAGAGTGCCAGCAGCACGTCTGTGCATCTGTACTGTACCTGCAAACGATGCGCATCCGATGCCGATGGCCTTTGGTCCTCCCGAGTGCGCCAGGATGGCCCCGGTGGCGCATCCGGCATAGATGGAGTTGCGGGCGTCGTGCTTGGCGCGGTACGACTCGATGATGCACTCGCTGCCGGCAAAGAGGGCCCCCATGGCGGCAAACCCCTTGGCGTATGACCTGGAACCAGCCGGGGGGGGGGAGGAGCCGGTGACGCACCAAGCCACAGGGCAGCCCCGAACAGATCACTACTGTTGGCTGGATCTGCACTCCGGCGTGCTGCAGTGGCAGCCATGCCCGGTCCAGGTCAGGAGTTGCATGACTCTCGTCATGTGGGCGCGTGCCGCGCAGAGACCGCCTGCTGCCCATGCCGCTGGTGCAAGCCATGCCGCCAGGCACCGCCGCCCCGCGCTGCCCCCTCCCGCTCACTTGCTCTTGGCCATCGTGTTTTTGGCCATCTCTCGGAAAGCCTGCCGCATCGTCTGGTTCTGGTAGTCTGCCACCCCTCCCATGGCCGCGCCCTGCGGCGGCAGTACAGGCAGGCGCAGGGCCATGTGGGTCAGTCGGCACTCCAGCAGCGTGGGAGTTTTGATGTCTTCAGCAAGCTTGATGCAAGGTTGCTGTCGAGGCAGGGTGGTGCCACAAGCAGCGCTGGTGACCCCCAGTAAAGAGCTTGCTTGCACAGCGGTGCCACCTGCATGCACCTGCGCAGGTCGCTCCTGTGCATGGGCCCGCCGTCTCTGCCATCTGGACCCCTGCCTGCCGATTCGCCCATCCCACACGCACTGCATACCCGGCCCTTCCCCCCCACTGCCCCTCCCCTCAGCACCATGCACCCTCCCTCACGCTGACTCCCAGCACCATGCACCCTGCCCCTGAACAGCAGCACCGCACCCGCCCCCACTCTATCTCCGCAGCACTGCACACCCTCCCTCGCTCTGCCCCCTCAGCACCCCGCCCGCCCCGCCCACCCACCGTGTCCATGGTCCCCATGAAGATGCCAAACATGACGCCCATGCCGCTGCCCAGCACCGCGCTCAGGATGGTGCGCACCACGCAGTTGTTCATAAAGTCCTCCTGCATGTTGGCAGAGGATGGGTGGGGTGTGTGGGGCATGGCGGTGGGCAGCCCGGGGTGCGCAGGTCTGTTGCGGGGATGGCGGGCTGGAGGGCACCATAAGAGGGTGAGTAAGAGGCAGCTGTGTGCACAGACGGCTGGGCAGGCTGCACACGCAGGGGCTGCCGAGCTGCTCTGCTCTCCATGCTCAGCGCACAAGCTGGCTGCCTGTGCATGCACTGTGCAGGGAAAGACAGCCGAGGGTGGTGCCGCCACCTCCGCTGCCGCCGCTGCCACTGCCCGTGCGCCGCCAAGCCCCCGCAGGCATCGGCTATCTCGCGACCTTGCAAGTCATTTTACGCACCGAGGCAATCTGCTCCTGTGTGGGAGCCTCCAGCCGGCGGTACTGGCGTTGGCCCGGAGGTAGGTGAGACTGGTCTTTGCGATTCGATTTACCGCTGGTAGAAGGTGCCTCCGGCACCTCTGAAACCGATGCCTCAGACGCCATGGCGCTCTGCCGCACAGCCCCGGTGAAGCCGCCCCTGTAACCCGAAGCTTTGCGCCGGTTGCTGGAGTTGAGTGGCTGCGAACTGTGCTGGCATGTGTTTGCGTGTACTCACTTGCAAATGGGATGAGAGGGGTGGGGTGCTGCCAGGCTGGCGGGCGGCGGCGCCGGCACAGGCCTCAGCGCTGCCCCGCTCACAGAGTGCATCAGTGCAGCCTGATGAGTTACACAATGTATTGCATGGCTCTCACCATATTCAGTCCAAGCCAAACTCCGCCAGGCATGTCCGCGCCCTGCCAGCCGCCCAGGAGGTGTTCCCCCAGAAGCCCCACCCCGCCATGAAGCGCACATAGTCTGCGATGGCAAGCCGGTAGTCACCCTGAAGCGCATCCCAGCTGTACCCCTCAACCGCCTGCGCAGCCTTGGCGGGGCAGCCCACAGGGCCACCCCCGCTGCTGCCGCCGCGGCCGCCGCCGCCGCCGTCTCCCGGCTTCCCGCTGCTGCCGCCACCCTTCGCGCTGCCGCTGGGGGCACCGCCGCTGCTCCCGCTGGCCGCCAGCAATCTCAACCCCTCCAGAAGCTCTGTGTGGTAGTGCCGCAGCAGCTCCTCCTCGCCGCCGCCCTGCAGCAGGCGGGGCGCCACTCCCGAGGCAAGGAGGTATACCACATCCTTGAGGCCGCTGCCTCCGCCGCAGTACTGGAAATCTACAGCGGCGCACCGGGGGGCGGCGCGGCTGTCGCTAAACTGCAGGTTGGCGGTCTTGAAGTCGCCTGCAGGGGACAAATGAGGGGTGGGCAGGGGAGGGGCGGGGGTGAGGGGTTGAGGGGTTGAGGGGCGCGGGTGTATGTGAGCATTGGTTGGGGCTGCCCGTGCCTGCCCTGCCCTGCCCCGATCTGATCAACAACTCTCTGGCCGTGCAAGGCAGCGCAGCAGAAGGCACCAGGCACGAGGATATATATGCAGGCTTTGCTGCCACGTCCGCCTCGCCCCTCACCATGCGTGATTGTGCGCCAAGGTGTGGCAGCCAGCCTGCGGTCCAGCTCATGCGCCGCCGCCTGCAGCGCACGCCACTCCCGGCCGATGTCTTCCAACTCCTCCAGCCTGCAGCCAGGTGAGGTGGTAGCAAGAGCCGGAGATTATGTGCAGGCGCATGCGGCAGCACGCGGTGGCCAGAGGGGGAAAGGAGGGTAGGGGCAGAGGGGCTCAACATTGACAGGCAAACACAGGGGCAGACACAGGGGAGGTGCCGCCAGTTCATAGGTTCACCAAACAAAGGTGTCAAGAGCGTGCAGCAAGGCCAGGCAGCCTCTCTAGCTCTCAACGCAGCCACTGCTGGCAGCTGGCAGGCCTGCCACAGCGCAGGCCGGCCTCCACACGTCACACTGCATCCGCCTCTCACCGCGTCTGCAGGTGCCAGTAGCAGCCTTCGGGCCAGAGGCCCAGCGCCTCGACGTCCGCGCCCCAGCAGGCGGCATGGAAGGCGGCCAGCCACGAGAGCGCCGCCTTGGTGTGTGCTTCGTCCAGGTTGCCGCAGCTGGGGAGGCGGGGCAGGGCGGGGCAGGGAGAACGAGGGGGGCGTGGGGAGGGACGGCACACCCAGGCAGGTGTGGCACCACACACCAGTGCTGCAGCATGCATGCCTCGGGTGGCCTGCCATGCAACATTGCAGGCTGACAGCAGCACGCTGTCGTGGGTGGGGCTGTGAGAGGCAGGCACATGCGCATGGTGCTGTCCCGGCTGGTACGACACACCAAGTGCGGGTGTGAACACAGCAGCGGGCAGGGCAGGCAGGGCAGCCAGTGCAGCGTAGCAGGCTTTTGCCAGTTCATGCAGCACCCGCCCACACCGCACCGCGCCAGCTCGGGCCACACACCCCCTGCTTCCTTTGCTGAGTGCACTACCTGCGGGGGTACTCGGTGCGTAGATCTGACATAATCAGCTGCATGCCGCCTGCATCGCCGTCAGTGCTGCTGTCGCTGCAGGAGCGCAGCGTGCTGTGCACGCCCAGGCAGCGTGGCACGGCGGCGCTGGCTGGCAGGCGGGCGGCCACCCCCTCGTAAAAGGCCGCCTCTACTTGGTAGCTGCGCAGCTTGCGCTCGTGCGACACGCCGCTGGACACCGGTGGGTGCACCTCCTGCAGCACGAAATGGCGGCATCTGTGGATGCTGCGACTCAAATGGGGCCTTAAAGGGCAGCCTGGGCACAGGCAGGTGGCGATTCTAGGGCGGCGGCAATGCGGCAGTTGGTGCAGCACCTAGCAGCAACTCATCTGCCATGCCGGGCACGCTGGTGCCAGGGCATAAGCAGGCTGCGGTGCCGAACGTCAACAGCAAGCGCTGCCGCCAGCGGCAAAGCTCTCCCTTTCTTCTGCTTTGTGCTCATGGTAGGCTTGCCTTTACGATCAAGCACTCGTCGTCATCTGTCTCCACCTCGCTGATGGTACCATACCCCGCCCACAGGGTGGTCAGCGGGCGGGCGGAGCGGACGGCGACCGTGGCAGCGGCGCCGGCCTCGCCGCTGCTCAGAGCTGCCGCCATCATTGCCTGCGCCCGCTGCACCGCCGGCCCGCTGTCCACCTTCCTAGTGCGGCCCATGCTGCTTGGTCTCCGCGAGAAGCTGGGGGCGAGCCGGGAGAGCGCCTTCTGCTGCCGCGCGCACTGCCCACCGGGCTGGCTCAGAACAGGCACAGCGGGCATATGAAGCGCAGTGCCGGGCAATTGCGCCGAATGCCGTGCCGGCCGCCCTGAGCGGCACCAGCGCAGCAGGCACGGCGGCAGGACGGCAGCCGCCCTGCCATGTCACCGCCATGATGCCCCGCTCTCAGACTACTCACAGGTGGCAACTGCCAACCGTCTTACAGTGAGCCTGTGTACACAGACTGAGCAATCTCTGTGCATCAAAGGGGACAACGGCAGGTGCCTGCCGCCCAGCACTGCTGAGCAGGAGCGGCGTTGCGGCAGGTTGGAGGGGCATGCAAGCATGCAGGTGTGAAAGCAGACAACAGTGCAGGGAACTTCATGAGCACACTTGTTGGTGGCATGCGATGCGTTATCAAAGTGCGGACCAGCCAGCTTTCAGCTGGGCAGGCGGTCGCTTTCAGACTTCAGGGGAGGCACCGAGCCCTGCCAGGTATGGCGGCATTGGCGCTGCTGCCAGGGATGGGGTGTTGTTGTTGATTGTATGCTGCATGTGGGGCATGTCAGCAGGGTGACCTGCCACGTGGGCGGGCGCTCAGCCCTGGGGGGCAGCGTGCATCGCGTAGTCATGGAGGCCCTCCGGCTTGGGCTTGGGTGTGATGCCGCTGGGGCGGGGCACCCGTGTGAACCCCTTGCCCTGGTACTTGGCCAGCCTGTAAGGCTGAACGCTCTCGCCCTTGTACAGACCAAACATCTGCCACCTGCGAGCAGGGAGGAAGCAGGGGGCACACGCACGGCCTCGCCTGTTACGAACCAAGCATCTCCCACCTGAGTTGGGTGTGAGGAAGGGGGGCGGGGTGGTGGTGCGGGCCAGCGTGGAGAGGCAGGCGATTCAGCGGGAGAGGTGCACAGCGGGGGGCAGTGGTAGGATTGCAAACTTGTTACGGGCGACCAGCACTGGGCAGGCACATAGGGCTGCATGCTGCTCATGCGCTGGGGCCTGCAAGCCAGCAGGCAGTCAACCCAGACACGCAGTTGGTCAGGGCAGCCCACCTGTTCGTGGTTTCGGGGAACAAGGTGGTGAGGGTGCGGCCGTCAAAGGAGGTGGCGGCAGCAGAGATGTCAAAGTTGCTGGGCGCCTCCTGCGCGCACCAAAAGCACAGGGGTAGGCAGGGTGGCATGCCCTGATCGGCACAGCACAGCGGCGTGGGAAAAGGCGGGGCAGCGCACACCGAAGGGAAGCGGTTCAAGGAGCAGCCGCTTGACCGGCTTGAACAGCACAGCATAGCACAGCGCTGCACGGCACATCGCAGCACAGCATGGCACAGCATGACACATCACAGCAAAGCACGGCACAGCACAGCACGGCACAGCACGGCGCGGCACAGGCGCAGCGAGCGCGGCACACCTTGGGGTTGCTGGACACCACCAGCTGCACCTTCCTGCTCGTGGAGGGATGCAGGAAGTCCAGGACCTGCAGAGGAGTGGGCACGATTAAAGATGAGAACGAGGAGAAACAGCTTGGGACCAGCCCATATCGATTTTGGTCGTTGATAGCCATGTGGATGCGGCGCCAGGGATGTGTTGCAATCAGCACAACGAGTGCGGTGCTGGGTGGTGCAGGATGTCCACCACCCGCCACTTGGCGGGAGGGCGCAGGCGGTGCAGGAGGGCAGGGCAGGGCTGTGGGGCAGGTGATAGGGCGGGTAGGTGGATGGAAGGGTGGGGCGGCAGGCAGATCCGGCAGGCGGAGCAGCCAAGGGATCAGCCGGAATAGACATGTCCATGCATGGCTAGTGGGCCTTTCAGTGTTCTTGAGTGATGTCGTGACGAAGAAGGTGCTTGCGCCTCCGAGCGCTCAACATGCACAGCGCACCTGCTTGATGGACGGGGTGGCATATGCCCCATGGGCCAGGGTGGCGCCAGCATAGCCACTGCAGGGGGCGTGAGGTGGGGCAAAGCTGAGAGGCTTGGGCAGCGGTTGCCGGGGCACAAGCGTATGGTGCATGGCATGCGTGAGCGCCTGGAGAGCGCTGGGCTCCAGGAGAGCTTACTTGTATGGCCCGGCGTTGGCGCCAACCTCAGCGGGCTCTGCCGACGGCGCCAAGTCATAGTCAGCGGCAGAGGCAGGCTTGGCTTCTGTCTGGCGGTATCCGGCAGCCTTGAGCAGGGCACGCCAGGCGGGCACGTCGGCCTGCAGGGAGAGGGAGGGCGGCGGGGATGGGAGGTGCAGGGCAGGGCAGGAGGTGAGGGGTCACCCGCTCGCAGCCTTGACTGCCCCACCCCACCCCACCCCACCCCATCGCATTCACAAGACACGTCCCCAGCCAAAAGCCTTCCACCACACATGGCAGGCACGTCCCCAGATTCTCACAGCCTCACGCTGTCCCCCATCTTCCCCACCTCCCCTGCTTGGCAGCACACCAGGTAGTGCCCCACCTGCTTGATAAAGGCGCCCAGCTCAGCACTGTACCCGCCAGCTGGCATGCCCATCACGCCTACCCATCCAGCCTCTTCCAAGCCCACTTCCCCTGCTTGGCGGCACCCCAGGTAGTGGTTTCATTCTCACAGCCTCACGCTGTCCCCCATCATTCTCACAGCCTCACGCTGTCCCCCATCTTCCCCACCTCCCCTGCTTGGCAGCACACCAGGTGGTGCCCCACCTGCTTGACAAACACGTCCAGGTCAGCGCCGTACCCGCCAGCTGGCAGGCCCATGTAGGCGTGCAGCATGGAGCCGCCCGCGATCAGGCACCCACGCCCCGCCAGCTCCGCTGCCACCCAGTCAAAGGGCAGGCCGAAACTCTCGATCATGGCGCGGGCGCGCGCCACGCCCCCCAGTGCCTCTTGCGCGGGCTGTTGGGTGAGGTGGAGGCGGAGGCGGGGCGGGGCGAAGGGTTGTGTGGATGAAGCAGGGCAGCGCAGGGGCAGGGGGTGGATGACAGGACAAGAGGATGTGGCGGGGGTGGTGGCAGGAGGTGGGGTCAATGACGGAAGGAGCGAGGCCCATGCTGTGCTGGGTTCAGGGAGGGTGAGTAGGGGGGCATGCTGGAAGCAGCAGCATGCATGGCGTGGCAACGCACTGTCGGGCATGCGCATGGGTGGCTGTGCCTCGCGAGAGCCAAGCACAGTGCACCAGCTTTCACACAAGCACCGCCTCGCAGCACCCCACAGCGCACCCCCCACAGCCACACCCACCTTGGGTGAGCATGGCTTGGGAGCCTTGCTCTCGCGGGGAGGCACGGCAAGCACTGATGCCGGCGCCACGGGCTGGGCAGCTGGTGCGGCGCCGAAGCCGCCCGTCTTGCCGGTGGGGGCAGCGGCATTGAGAGGCAGTCCATCCTCCACGTCTTTCACCGGAGAGGCATCCGAGGGGTGCTGGATGAATGCACGCTTGGCAGCGGCAGCGACCCTGCCCCGGGGCGAGAGGTACGTGGGGAAGGAGGCATTAGGGCGGGCGGTATCGTGCGCAGCGAACAGGCAGGGTGGTCTGTGTGCCTCATTGAGGTGCCCAGCATAAGCACTCATCTCCAAAGCGCGCTGCGGGCAGCTGAACGATGCGCCGGCATCAGAGCCCTATGCTGCGTGGGCGGCACCTCACCAGCGAGTGCGGTGAGACCAGAGGCGCAGAAGGAGCCAGGCGAGCGCCGTCAGGACGGCGGCGGCCGCGGCGGGCATGAAGAGGGGCATCCTCGTGGCGTCTACCTGGGTGCAGGCAGGCGACAGATTACTTCCAAGGTGTCGGGAAAGACAGAGGTGTGAGAGTACCGGGCTTCGGGTTGAGTCGCAGCCAGGTCCGCGAGGCCTGGGGCTCCTGCCCTGAGGCCTCCCTGCCCTGAGGCGGCACCTGATAAATTGATCAGGCCCCTGGCCCCGCCACAGCCTCGCGTTGGGACGTCGACAGGATGCCGCAAACGCACCTGAAGCTGTGTTCACTCAGCGTGTCTGCTCCCAGGTGCTGGCAGGAAGCAGAGGGGCAGCAGGCAGTGCTGGGGGCGCCAGCAATATGGCTGGGTGGGCATGGCTGGGAAACGCAACGAGCGGCATAGCATGCACGCCGGGGGTCAGCCCTTGGGGCCGTAAGCCCTGCCTTTACCGAGACAGAAGACAGTATGCTAGATTGTGAGGCAATTCTGACAGCAGGCTGCAGCCAGCAAGCCCTGAGCTGTGCTAGCACAGTAGGGGCCGAGCGGCTGATGTTGGCGCACCTGCAGCCTGCCGACCTGGGCAGCAGGCCGGTAGCACGCCACTCAAGCATTGATTACGATGGATGCACACCTCTGCGTTGACGTGATCATCAATTGGCGATTGAATGACCTTGAAGCCGCAGCTGGAGCGGCAGGGACAGGCTGAGCGGGCGGGGTGCCCGGGAGGGCGTTCTGGTGCCTGCTGGCCTCCCCTGCGCAGGCATGCCTCCCAGATCTTGCACGCAGGTGCCGACCCAGCTGCGACCTGTTTCAATGGAGTCTTATTTTACAGAGTGGTCATGGAGGGCGTGTGGACTGCGGGGCACAAAAGAAATGAGACATGGGGGGCGCAACATAACTGCATTTCATTACCCGCGTTGTTTGCGGTTGCACTGTGTGGCAAGAAATGGAGATGTTACGGGCAAACTTCCTAAAGACGTGTTGCCAGGGCTTTGTATCTAGCGAGGCAGCAGTGACTGCTCATCTCAACCTTCAACCCTTGACCCTCAGCCGTGCAAGCCGCTTCCTGGCCACAGCCTGGGTCAGGCCCCGGCCGTCGCTGCTCATGTGGGCTGCAGCGGGTGGCAGTTTATGCGGCACGTTAAAAACAGGTTGCGCAAGCAGCGCGCAGCAGGAGCAGGGGGCAGGCCTTTTGCACGGTTGGGCTCGCACCGTGCCATCAAGCAGGACGTGCCAGCTGGAGCACCCACATCACCCAAGCTCTTCAGATGCTGCCCTCCCTGCCTTCTGTGCCCACCTGGCGCAGGTTGCTCAGCATCTCGCGCAGCTCGGGTGACAGCTGCGTGACGTCCAGGTGTTGTTGCACGGCGCCCGCGGGCTGCTGCCGTGCCGACTCTTGGCACGCCAGCGGCTCCGGTACTGCTGCTGCTGGGGCGAGGCGGCTCTGCACCGCGGTGCCGTCTGCTGAGCTGGACTGCACAGTGCCCAGATCAGGGGTGGGGGGCTGGCTCCTGGGGAGGCGCAGGTCGAGCTGTGACAGCACCGCCAGCCAGGCAAGCAGCGAGTCGGCTGCCTGGGGCTGCCCCAGCAGCGTCACGGGCTGTGTCAGCAGGGGATGCTGGCCAACCTGCGGCAGGCAGCCCTGGTGGTGGTGATGGTGGGGCTGCTGCTGCTGTTGCTGCTGCTGATGGTGCCACTGCTGGTACTGGTGCATCAGCTGAAATAACTGGCGCTTCTGCTGCTGCTGCTGCTGCTGCTGCTGCTGCTGCTGCTGAAGCTGCAACAGGCCAAGTAACTGCTGCTCTTGGTGCTGCAATGGGACCGGCAGGGGAAGATGCTGATGCTGCGGCGGCGGCGCCTCTGCTGCCTGTTGCTGCTGCTGCGGCGGCGGCTGCTGCGGCGGCGGCAGCGCTTCCCCTGCCTGATCTACACGCTGCCGCTGCTCGCTGGAGGCGCGCGCCGCCTGCCGCTCCTGCCGCCGCCGCTTGCGCCGCTGCATTTGCGCCTCCAAGGAATTGCGGCAACTGCGCTGGCTCGCCTCAAAGGCGGACAGGGTGTGGAGTCGCCCGCACTGCAGGGGGCCGTCATTTGGTGGGTCCAGCCGGCGGTTGGGGTGCGGGCAGGCAGCGGGTGTGGCTGTGGAAGCAGGTGACCCAGCCGCCCACACACCTCCCAGTTCTTATTGGTCGACAGCAAGGCGCAGGTCCTACTGCGGCGATAAGTGTGACCCCCCCCCCCCCCCCTCAGACACACGAGTGGACACCATCAGATGCTGGCAGGGGCGGCAGCCTGGCGTGCATGCTGTGCATGCCATGCGCCCCGCACTTGCCTGCTGGCAAAAGCGTGCCGCCTGCCCACCGCCCATGTCCACAACGGGCATGGCGTAGTGACGTGAACATATCTTGTGCTTCTGCATTTAAAAACGAAGAGTCATGGGAAGCAAGAGAGGGAGTGTACCGACATTGCTGGGATGTGCTGCACTGATGACGAGGACATCCGCCAGTGCCACTGGGCCCAGTGGGGGGTGCGCTGCCCGCCGCCGCCTGCATGGCGCACTCACCAGCGGCCTGCCCAGCCTGCCCGATGCTCTCCGACCCTATTTTACCTTGCCATAATCGGTGCACGGTTTGACCTGGCATCCCATTACGCGGCAGCCGCCAGTGGTGGGCACGCCTGCGCCGGCAGCAGTGTTGCCTTCCGCGGCGGATGCACTGCCAGAGGACCCCTCCCGGCCGTCGGCAGGCATGTCGCTGGCATCAACATCACCGCATGCAATTTTCATCTGTACACCGTAGACCCAAGCGGAAACCGCAGGGCCTGGCCAGACCCGCTGCGCGGTTCGTCCAACGCTTCGACAGGCGCTGCAGGCGGACGATGGCCGCGCTCTTTGGTAGTAATCACAAAAGACGTTGACCGGTGAAGCAGAAGGTTGGGACTGTGTGCTGGCCAGCGTGTTGGTACCTTACTTCGGCGCCCGAACGCCTCCAGGCGGAGCTGGACGCGGTGGCCGGTCCCACCGAATTTCAGAGCTTTACTGCAAATGAAGAGTGGGGAAGCCTCATTGTGTACCAAACGGATCTCTGGCGGCTGACCTGGCGCCACGTTTGGGGCCCGTGGGCACTACCCTGCCGCTGAGCAGAGTAACTGAGCAGAGTATCTGTTTTCTTACAAAAGAGTACACAAAAAGGCATTCACTGAATAAGCTGCATGGTGATGATATATTGGCAGTCACGCCGGGGCGAGGCACACGCCGCACCCATCCCTCGAGGGAGGCTTGGGGGGCAGTGGGCCCGGTGCCGTGCGCTCCGACACACGGTTTGACATAGTAGCCAAGTATGTATTAGGCTAATAACACAGCCGGTACATTGTCGCATGGCTGTTGCCGAGGGGGCAACCACATTAATGAATATTCCGTGTGCGCTGTCTGCTTCCATAAGTGCACATGCACGTGCCACGAGTTCCAGGGGCTGCTCCAGAATGGGCGCTTCCTGGCACAGGGGCAGCGTGCTCCTCACTACGGGTCGCAGCCGAGGGCGGGATAGCTGGCGGCGGCAGCGGCCGCCGGCTGGCAGCGCTCAAGGCGGCGTGGTGCGTCCACGGGGCCGGCATCCTTGGACAGGTGAAGTCCAGGTAGTAGAGGCCACCATCACGGTCACGCAGCATCATCGATGTAGCTGACATCCTTGTAGTGTGGCATGCAGCTCTCCCTGACCAATGACTGCAGGGGCAGCTCAGGGCAGGCAGCGCGCAGGGGGAGGCAAGCGGGCACGTGAACGCCACGTCACCGCCTCACCCGGCGCCACGCTTCTTGGGCCGGCACAAGCCTCCGATGCCTGCCTGCCTTCCATGCATGGTCCGAGGTGCGATCCGTGCCACAGCCAGGCATCTTGCTGGATCATCAAGGACTGCTCTGGCCCCTCTGCTGGGCTCGGGCTCACCTGTGGTGTGGACAGCCACCCACTGCCGGTTGTCATAAGTCACAGGCGCAAGTACCGGGGGGGAGTCGGCACCCATGGCCACGCCCGTCATCTCATGCGTCATTAAATAGATGCGGTTGTCCAGCTGCTCGGTGAGGGGAGCAGGGGAAGGGAGGGGCGGGCATGGGAGCGAGTTGGGCACCTGCGTAGCTCAGCACCCCCTCTTGCAGGCTGCGGGCCCGGGAACCCCTCGTGCTCGTGCTTGAAAACCCTAATCCAGGGCAGGGCCCCCACCCGCCCTGCCCCCCACCCATGCCACAAACTTAACACCCGCATTCACGCGCCCCTCTCTTCTCACTCCCACCCGGTGTGGGGAATGAGAGGGCAGCGGCGCGTCACATTCCTGACTTCATGTGCAAGAGGTGCTCCCGTCACCTGGCAGGTAGCTACTCTCTGTGCATGAGAGCAGCTCCATACAGTGCTGGAAGATTACAATGTACAACACACATCTGGACAATAGTACAAGATCATACAACACGTGATCACACAACTGCAGCAACATCAGCTACCCGGCCTCTGCAGGCCCATCCTGCTGTTGCGGCGGCGGCGGCGGCGCCTGATGCCGCTCCAACCCCAGGTGCCCCCGCTGCTGCAGCGCCTCCAGCGCCAGGAAGCAGGTGGCCACAGAGGGCAACAGCATGTCGCCGCCAACCATCAGCCGCCGCAGCTCAGGCATGCTCACGCGCACCACCTGCGCAGCATCAAGGGGCCATGGGCGCAAGGGGTTTGAACGAGTGCCAGTGCCAACAACGCATAGCATGGGCTGAAGCCCTTGACAGGCAGCAGCTTGCCCGAGCCCGAGCCTGGCAGGCTGCTGACATCGTCCTTGGGTGCGCCAGTGCAGTGGGCCGGTCACGTGCAGGTGCGCCTACCGCCGCCGCCTGCTGTGGCAGGCCCAGCCTGGTCCACCCACCCGGCCTTTGGCCTATTCTCTGCTGCTTGCCTGTCAGCCGCCGCGCCTGCTGTTGTGTGCTACTGTCCACTGTTGCCTGCTGCTGGCTGCAGCCTTCGGTGAGCAGGCACATCACGGCTTTGCCCCAACTGCCAGGCGCCCCCCAGGCCCACCGTGGCTCAGCTTCCCAAGCCTGCGTGCTGCCTGCCTCTGTGGCCGCCAGCAGTATGGTGCCTGCGTCTGTCTGGTTGCTGCCGCCTGCTGCCTGCCTGCCCCTGCCTGCCCCAGCGCCCAAGCACCCCCACCAAGCCTTACCTGGATGTACTCCTCCTCATCTCTTGCCCCCGGCTGAGCGTCCGGCTGCGGGTCTATGCACAGGTACGAGTGGAAGCGGTTCCTGCGGCGTGCAGGGGATAGCGGTGGGCAGCAGTCGTGGGCAGCAGGCGTGCTGTGCCGGTGGGCAGGCAGCAGGCAGCGGGCTCGCTTGCCAGTGGGCAGCTCTTGGAAGCGGGGCGCACTGCATCCGGTGGCACGCAGCAGGCAGCAGGGGTGGCAGATCTGCTCCCTAGCTGGCAACGGCAGGCAGGGGCGAGGCGGGGGGGCTGCCAGGAGCTAGCGCTGCCTGCAGGCGAAGCATGCACGGGGATTTGGCCCGGTACCGCTCGAGGACAACCCGAAATGTTGGACCCTGCAACTTCTCGCTTGCCTCCTACAGTACATGACCAATCGTTGCACTGCCGTGCTACTGCCCTGCCACCGCACACTTCTGCCCGTCCCCAGACGGCCAAGCAACACCACTCCACAGACGTTTCTGCACTGCAAGCCGCCGCCCCGGCGGCTCACCTGCACCACTTGACCTCGGCAATGCCCGGGTGCCCCTCCTCAAGCAGCGGCAGCCAGGTGCCCCCCGCAAGCTGCGCCTCCTCCGACAGCTCCGCCCGGGCGCATCCCTCCCAGGAGGCGTGCTTCTGTGGGTCGTAACCGCCCGTGGGCAGGCACCACACCAGCTGGTTCAGGCCCTGGAGAGGAGGGGCACAAGCCGGCGCAAGGCTGCGTGGGCTGAGGGAGCCTACAGGGAAGCAGGGGAAACTGCCGAGTGGCGCCAGGTGGGCCGCATGCCCAGCTACCTGCACACGCCACCAGAGTTCCTGGCAAGGGGGCCGTGGTGATGAGGAGCAGCAAGCGGTGGGCATGGGGGCACAGGGAGCTGGGACCAGCGGCTTGCTTGGGCGCAGGGAGAGGGAGGGCATGGGATGCATGCCGCTGCGAGTTGCAGGGCAGGGTCATACCCTTGCACCCCGCCCTGGCTCCTTGCTTCCCCCTGCCCTGGCCCTCTAACCCCTGCTCTGCCCTGCCTGTGCCCTGCTCTCAACCCTTCACCCTTGCATCTCCTCCAAACTTGCGCACACTGCTGCCTTCTGCGCCTGCCCTGACCCTGCCCTTGCCTGAGACCACACCAACGCCATTCCACGCTCCCACGCTGTCTGTGCATGCCCGCCCGCTCCCCCCTGCCACCCGGCAACAGCCTCCACGCCATATGCATAGCCTCCAGTTGCTGCTCTTGTGCAGCTGCCAGCCCCCAGCAATCCGGGCACCCGCCAACCCTCGGGCATCTGCGCAGCCTGTCGTCTGTGAGGTGCACGCTGCCTGCACTTGCATGCATACAACCGCTCCTCTTGTGCACGTGTTCACGTGTCCGCTGCACCCAACACCACCCCTTGCGCACCCCACCCCAGGGCACCTGTGCATACTCTCGTATGAGGGTGACACTTCCACCATCGGGCCCGGGGTGCCAGGGGAAGACCACGGCAAAGTGAAAGGCGCACTGCGGGAGGGAGGCGTGGCGGCCAGAAATATGGGTGGGGCACAGGCACGTGTACGCGTGTCAGAAATGAGCAAGATGAGTTGCACAGCCAAGCCAAGAGACAGGTGGCAGGTCAGGGAGGAGAGCTGCCATGCCGCCGCAACACATGCTGCCGCGTGGCAGCGCTGGGCACCCCTACCTGCGGATGGCCGATGATGTCGTAGCTGTGGACGGGGCCCTGCACGCCATTCACAGCAGGCAAGTGGGGGTGGGCCCGTGGCAGGCGGGCATGGGCAGGCAGCCTGAGCAGGCATGTAGGGCCACAATGGCAGACTGCAGCCTGACCTGCAGGCTGCACAGTATGACACTTGATGAGGCAAGCGGTGCGCCAGCGTGCGCACAGCAAGCGGCTCTGCGGGGCCACGCTGGGATGTGCTGCCCGACCCCGCACCTGCGACCGCCCGTCGCTACTTGGGAACTGTACTTCTCGATTGTATAGTGTCAGATACCTCTTGTGCATGACGGTCTCTGACAGGATGGTGAACTGTGGGTCGGCTGCCGCCCCCGCTGCAGTGCCCGCTGCCACGCCGTCGGCGGTGACGGGCGCAGGCTGGCCAGGCACTCCCGACACCCCATCGCCGCTTGCGACTCGCCATGCTGCTCCCCTGATCACCCGCATTTGAGCGCGCCAGACAGCAAGCGCGGAAGCAGGGACGGGCGCGCTCCTTGTGGCGTGCCTGATCAGCTGCCGGCTGTGCATCCTCCCGAGCGCAATGTCACTTGATACATACACCTGGAAGAGGCACGCGCGCCTGCCAAAGAGCACGCAGCACTCAAAGCACAGCATCCCCAGCAGGGTACCGGTTCTCACCCTGTCTGCATCGCGGAGCGGCTTCAGTGCTTTGGCATTGTTTCAAACGACCTGTGTTGGACTTTTAGACGTACACACCGAGCAAACGGTAGCAAAGAGCTCAAAAAAGAAGAGGTCACACCGGGCCGCAGCTTGAGTGCCCTGGTGCGCAGAAAATGCTTTCTAAGGTCCAGCTGGTGTTTGAGATTGTGGCGAGGGGTACATGGCAGCTTTCGAGCAACAGGCCGCCCCCTCCCTGCTGCCCTCTGCAGGCCATGTCGGCGCTGTAATGTCGCAGCCGAACGCGAGCGGCAGCCCCGCGGCGGCCCTGCTGCTGGGCGGCAGCGGCGGCAGCGGCGGGCTGCCCTCGTTCGGCGACCTTGCAGGCACAGAGGCCGCGGCGGCAGTGGCAGCTGGAGCTCACGCGGTGGAAGCTGAGTGTATACAGCTCATGGCGCAACGACAGCACGTCGACGGCTGGGGGAGTGCTGATCAAGTGCTCACATTGGAGGTGGTTAGCCTGGTGACGAGGTGAGCACCACCGGAGGGTGCCCTCTCATCTCTTGCCTCCCGTTGCATTTACCTCTAGCCAGCCATGGGCTCGCAACCAGCCTCGCGCTACCCTACTTCAGATTGCTTGCACCAAGACCCTTGTCCCTCGTTGCATGCCTGTGCCCCCGCAGCAACATGCCACATGGCGCTGCGGCAGCGCGTGCACCCGGCTCCCAAGGCCAACCGCAGGGCTCGGGCAGCGAGTGGGAGCAGCAGCCTGATTTGGCGGCACTGCTCAGCCCCAGCCAGGCGCGGAGCCGGCGTCTGAGCACCAGCAGCGGGCGCAGCGACCCGCTCCGCACGCAGGCCAGCGTGCAGCGGCAGCAGCAGCAGCAGCAGTCGGAGCAGAGCTTGCAAGCACAGCAGCCGCTGGCAGCAGGAGCAGCAGGGGCAGAAGCTGCAGCCGAGCCTTGCGCGAGTGCCGCATTGGCATCAGCAGCCCCCGTGGCTGCGGGCGGCAGCACCCCCAACAGCGGCAGCAGGCCCGGCCTCACCGAGCCAGCAGGCAGCGCTGCCGGCGGCACGCAGCGTGGGCAGCAGCCTGCCCACACCTGCCCAGGGTCTGGCCAGCCGGAGGCGCAGCAGCAGGCGCAGCCCTCGCCCAGGCCTCAGAAGAAGCAGCAGGGTCAAGATGAGGGGCAGCACCCGTCGCCGGCGCAGCAGGGCCAAACGCAGCAGCAGGGCCCGATGCCTCAGCACCAGCAAGGGCCGCCTGCCGCAGCGTCCCGCCAGCAGGGCGTGCCCGAGTGCCCTGCGACGCAGGTGCTGCTGCCGCTGTCTGCGGAGCTGCAGGCAACGGCGGTGCAGGTGCAGCCCACTGCCAAGGTGACTCAGGCGATGCCAGCCACGGCAGTTGTGACGCAGGTGCTGCCGGCCACACTGCCCGCCACGGCGGCGGCGTGCCCGGTGCCTGCCACGGCTGCTGCAGGGACCCAGCTGCCGCCCACACAGGAGGTGTTGTCAGAGGAGGAAGATGATGTGCAGCAGGGGCAGCATGGGCGGGAGGAGATGCAGCTGGAGCACCAGGAGGGGGAGCCTCAGCTGCAGGAGCAGGGGCAGCCGCATGAGGAGGTTGCAGCAGCCGTGGCAGAGGAGGGTCTGGAGGCAGAGGCAGAGTGCACGCAGCAGCAGCACCACCAGCACCACCAGCAGCAGCAGCAGCAGCAGCAGCAGCAGCAGCAGCAGCAGCAGCAGCAAGCGCCCCAAGAGCAGCAGGAGCAGCAGCATCAGCAAGCGCCGCAAGAGCAGCAGCAGCAGCAGCAGCACCAAGCGCCCCGTGAGCAGCAGCAGCAGTCGCAGAGCCATGGCAGCAGGGCCTTGCACGGGCAGGAGGCAGGCTGCGCAGCTGCTCAGGAGACGAGAGCAGCGGTTGCTGGGGACGCAGAGACCGCAGCCGGTGCGGCAGATGAGGCTGCTGCGGTTGCTGGGGATGTAGAAGGCGAGGCTTCCTTGGCCGCAGCAAGCTTGGCAGCAGCTGCTGTGGCGGGGGCACTTGCAGCGGCGGCAGCAGCAATCCAGAGTGGCAGCAGCTGCCCAGGCAAAGCTCATGCAGCGGCAATGCTGGCTGCTGCCGAGCCTACTGCTGCAGCGCAGCAGCTTTCAAGCAGCCCGCACGCCGCAGAGGTTCCGGCGCCCGAGGCTGCAGCGCCCGCGCCGGTGGCAGAGCCCGCAGCACACGCGCCAACCAGCCCAGGGGCAGGCGGGAATGTGGAGATGGCAGATGCAGCGGCCGCAGGCCTGGCAGGTGCAGTGGTTGAGGAGGAGCGTCCACGAGGGCTGGAGGTCGTGGAATTGGATGCCCCCGCTGCCAGCAGCCCTGCCCGCCCATGCGAGCAGGATGCGCCCACGGCGGCAGCCAATGGCGCAGCTGCCGTGGCGCTGGCATCTGGCACCCCCGGCCCTTCAGCCACGCCCGGCGGCAAGCCGGCGGCAGCAGATCTGGCGGCCACCCCAGCGGCGGCGGCTCATGGCGCCGACGGCAGTGCGGACTCATACGCTGAAGGCAGCAGCAGCTACTTCAGCAGCGGCAGCAGCAGTGATGAGGAGGGCGGCCATGCAGGGGGGCAGGCAGTGCCGCCCAGCCCGCTGTGCACGGCGGATGAGCTGGCGCTAGCGAGGCAGAGGGAGAGGGAGGCGCTGCTGGCGGCAGCTGGCACGCAGCCCTCACCCTCAGGTGGGGTGGAGAACCCACGGGTTGGGCGGCTTGGCTGGCCTGCCGTGGTGTGTTTGGTGTGGCCTGGATGTAGATGATGGAGTGGCCGGCATGCAGCCATGCCCTTGGTGGGATGGCTCGGAGGATTGCCTTCAGCTGGAAGGCTGGCCTGCCCTGCTGTGCCTGGTCAGGGCGGCGCCTCATACGGCTGCGCTGGAGCAGGTCCCCCCCACACGCTCATGTTCCTCTTGCTTAAGACACCCTCCACTCATGCTCATTTGCTGACTGCCCCCCTTGCGCTTCCCTCGCCCCGCCAGCACACGCCTGCATCAGCGTCCAGCACAGAAGCTCTCCCCACCTTTTGCTCCCAACCATGCTGCTTGTCTTGCTCCCTTGCCCCCGCAGCCGCTGCCTGCCATGTCATGGCGGAGGGCGAGGGGGCAGCTGCCTCCCAGCTGGGCATCACCCAGTTCCAGAGCCTGCATGGCCCAGAGGCGGAGACGCAGGTGGGGCCACGTTGCGAGCGCAGGGAGGGAGAGGAGAGAGACTCTGCGTGTGTATACGTGTGGTTTGAGAAGAAGAGCGAGAGTATGTCTGCAAGCAGCGGGGGCGGTCCCGCCACTCCATCATGGCCCTTCCCCCTCACACCCTGCTCACCCTCCCACTCCACTGTCGCTGTTTGCACACTCAGATGGACCTGGATGAGCAGCAGGAGCGCTTCCGCCACGGCGATGCGATGGCAGCGCTCAAGGTGTCGGTGGCTGGGGAGATCCTGCTGGGTGGGTGGGTGGGAGGGAGGGAGGGGTGGGTTGGGCAAATGGCTGCTGCTGCTGACAGGAAGGAAGGGCGTGAGGGAGGGAGGGAGGGAAGGAAGGGGATGTCTTGGGTGTGGGCTGGGGGTAGGCCCGAGTGCCTTGCCCGCCAGTGACCCCAGTGGTGTGCTGGTGGCGTGCCCTGCTGGGCGTGGGTGGGCCGACCATGCCTGGAGATAGTGTGCGCTGGTGCTGCCTGGTGGCGGTAATGGCGGTAATGGTGGTGGTGCTGCTGCTGCTGCTGCTGCTGCTGGCCGCCAGGCAGACAGGCTACCACGCATCAGCCTGGCAGAGTGGGGCCTCCCCTTGCTGATCCCATGTGTTTGCTGTCTGCGCACCGTGCTGCTGCAGGTGTGCTCAACAGCGTGCTCCCCGAGGCAGACCACGAGCGCGTGCCTGCCCTGGTGCGCCTGCTCCTGCTGCCTGCCTGCTGACTGCCAGCGTGCCCGCCTGTTACGCCTTACGCTGGCAAGCCACAGCTTGCCAGTGGGGCAGTGCGTGAGGGCCCTCCGGTGCGTGCAGTTTGGCCCCCTTGCCCTTGTTGGCATGCCTACCTGGGGGCGTGCAGGGCCGGGGGTCTCCTCACCCGCACCTGCAGCCTCCCAACCTCATCCGGCCTCCCACCTGCCCGCCGCCCGCTGCTGCTGCTGCCCCGCAGACCAAGGGCCACCTGCACCGCAGCGTGTGGAGCCAGTTCAGGCGGTTGGGGCTGGATGCACAGCTGTGCTTCCACACAAGCCTAGAGGCGCCCCGCCAGGGCACCGCCGCTGGCCCCCTTCAACCGGGCGGCCCCGCTGCTGGCCAGGCCTGCCGCTGCCCTGGGTGCAGCGCCGGGCGTGCGGCTGCAGAGGAGGCGGCGGCAGCGGACGAGGCGGCAGCTGCGGGGGATGCAGCACAGCAGTTGGGAGGAGGAGCCCTGGCGCTGCCTGAAGTGCAGGAGGCACGGCTGGACCGCTACTTGTGCAGCTCAGCAGAGGTGGAGGAGCGGCAGCAGCAGTTTGAAGCTGCTGGGCAGGTGGCTGAGCTGGCACGGAAGCGGCGGCGCAACGGGCGAAGCGTGCGAAGCGGGCGCAGCGTGCGCGCCTCGCGTGGCCGCGGCGCGGCGTTGGGGGCTGCGGCTGTGCCACTGAGCACGGCTCGGCTGCGGCCTTTGGATGCGGCAGCACAGGTGGCAGCGCCAGCGGGGCAGGCAGCTGGTGCAGTGGCTGGCGCTGCTGCCGTAGCAACAGCAGTAACGGAGCCAGGGGTTCGTTCAGGTGCCGCTGCTGCTGCTGCCGTCCACGACATGGGGCCAGAGGCTCTTGAGGTTGAGCCCACCCAGGGGCCGGCCATGGCGGCTGCCGCCGCTGCAGCTGCTGCAGCGGCAGCGGCAGCAGTTGGGGCCGCAGCTGATGGGCCCTCACAGCTGGACATCAGCCAGGGCACAGGCACGCAGGCAGCCGCTGCAGCCTTGGTGAAGCTGCCCGCAGTCAGGCAGGTGCTGGCCGTGGCGGCGGCGACCGCACGCCCAACAGCCGCCGCGGCAGCAGCAGCAGCGGATGGTGCTTCACAGCTGGATGTGATCCTCACACTGGAGCCCCTCCCAGCAACAGAGGCAGCACCACCAGCAGCAGCAGCAGCAGCAGCAGAGGCAGTGGCAGCGGCAGCGGCGGCAGCGGCAGCTGAGCAGGCGAGCGTCGCAGCTGCAGCGCAGGCGGCACGTGCCAGGGAAGAGGCTGCGGCAGCACTGCCGACAGCTGGGGGAGCGCCGGCGCCCACAGCTGGGGAGGTGCCGGCAACTGCCCCTGCTCCCGCAGCTGCGACCCACGATCTTTTCGACTCCATCCTGGCCTCTCAAGACAGCCAGCAGCCGCCGGCACCACCGCCCCGCCTGCCTGCAACCGCAGCAGCAGCGGCTGTGGACGACAGCCAGTCGCCGCCTGGCAAGGGCTGGCTGGCAGGCGGCTGGGGCAGCGGCAGCGCGCGGCAGCGGCTGCAGCCACAGGCCCGGCCTCCAGCCGCAGCCACTGCGCCCGACGCTTTGACTGGGCAGCCTGCTACGGCCGCGGCGGCACCCTCAGCTGCTGCGCCACATGAGGCTGCATTGCTGCAGTCTCCGGCTGCCGCCCTGCCAGCGGTGGGGGTCAGATCTCCGGCGGCAGCAGATGTGGAGGAGACGCCCAGCGGGGTGCACCCCCCGGCCTCACCGCTGACCATGGTGCTTGCAGCGGACGGCCAGCAGGCGGGGCGGCAGCAGGGAGAGCTGCCAGGGGAGCAGGCTGCGGAGGAGGCTGCAGCTCAGGGGGAGCGTGTTGTGCCTGAAACCCCCACAGAGGAGCAGCAGGCCGCCTCTCCCGACCTTGGATCCAAGCAGGAGGGAAGCCATGCTGCCAGCAAGCAGGAGCCGCAGCCACAGTTGCGGACATCCCAGCCGCAGCAGCAGGCAGAGGCGTCAGCGGCAGGGCGGCCAGACAAGCAGGTGCAGGCAGGGCAGGCTGGCCTGGCATCCGAGGGGCAGCAGCAGCAGCAGGCCACTGCTGCAGCTGGCGCAAACGCCAGCCTGCAGTTGCTTGCAGTGGTGGCAGCGCCAGCGGCGGCAGCAGCGGCGCAGGATGCATCGGACCCTGGCGGTTTGCCCAGCCCAGGTGGGGGTGAGCCTCCTGTGGGCACGCAGGCTGTGCGTGACGCCATGCTGCTGGTCGGCCAGCTGTCCAGCCACTTTGCAGCCACGCAGGAGCAGCAGCCTGCAGAGGCGGGCGGCGAGGGTGAAGCGGCAGCGCTGGGAGCAGGGGCAGCCGCAGCGGCTGGCGACTCCAGCGTGCCGGCACCGCAGCCTGCCGAGGCAGCAGAACGAGCCGGGCCGTCCGGTGGGGCAGAGGTGACGAGTCCTCGCAAGCGGCGCTGGCGCCAGCAGCAGCAGCAGCAGCTGCGGATTTCAGACAGCGAGGGGGAGGAGCGGGAGACGTCTGCTGAGCTAGCGGCCGCCGCCAAGGAAGCAGAGCTGCGGCGGCAGCGTGCCGGCGGTGCGGCTGGGGACGCCGCCGAGGCTCGTGCACCCAAGAGGCGAGGCTGGGCTGTGGGTTGTTGATTGTGTGCTCGGTTGGTCCGCCTTTTGAGCTGCTAGCACCAATTTGACTGACATTGTTGGTCGTGCTCTGCTCCCTGAACGATTTCAGCTCTACAAGTGCAGTCCCCTCCTGCCTTGCCTTCTTCAATGCACCTCCTCCTCTCTTTTGTTGCTGGCTGCAGGGGCCGAGGCAGCGGCAGCCGCAGGGAGGAGCGTGCGCAGCGTCGGCGCTCTCACCTGGTTTCTGTGATGGCCCCACCTGGCGCACGGCCCGACCTGGGGGTGGGGCACGCGCAGCAGCAGCGCCGGCTAGTAGTGCCTGCCCTAGGCGCACGCTCCCCGGCTGCTGCGGCAGCCCCCGAGGCAACAGCAGCAGCAGCGGCAGCAGCGGCAG
This sequence comes from Micractinium sp. NFX-FRZ, assembly GCA_029339195.1. Taxonomy (NCBI): domain Eukaryota; kingdom Viridiplantae; phylum Chlorophyta; class Trebouxiophyceae; order Chlorellales; family Chlorellaceae; genus Micractinium; species Micractinium sp. NFX-FRZ. Next base: position 95,402 of record JAPTJF010000160.1, read on the forward strand.
CAGCAGACGGCGAGCAGCACCACCGCCAGGGGCGGGCCCTGCACCGCTCGCCGGTCACCTCCCCTCGCAAGGGCGGTGTGGCTGGGGCGGGCGCCAAGTCGCCTGGCGCGTCTCCTCGCAAGTCGCCCCGCCGCCCCGTGCGCTCCCCGCTGGCGGCGCTGCGCAAGTCGCCGCCCCCAGCCTTGCGCAAGAGCTCAGCAGCGGCAGCAGCAGAGGTTCAGCAGCAGCCAGGCAGCCCGTGCGCAGCTGGGGTGGCGGGCACAGCGGGGACCGCTGTGCCGCCCGCTGCCATGCAGCAGCGTGTGCATGCCACTGCAGCCGCGCCAGCCTTGGCTGGCGGGGCCAGCAAGGGCCGAGGCGGCGGCGGCGGCACAGGCCCTGGGGAGGCGTTGCTCCGCAACCTGGCGGCAGCTGCTCGCGCCCCCAAGAAGAACAGCGGCCTCGTCGACGACGCCCCCTGCTTCGTTGACACCCAAATGGCAGATGCTGCCTCAGCAGGTGCCAGCGCGGCCGCTGCTGCATGCATGGCTGCTGCAGCAGCAGATGCAGCTGCCATGCCGCCACCCCCTGCCAAGAAGCCACGCACAGCGGCGGCGGCAGCACCAGCCGCGCTGGCGGCTGCACCAGCGGCACCTCCTGGGAAGGAACAGGGGGCTGCAGATGCTGAAGCCTCGGCAGCGCGCATGGCAGCTGCCGCGCGCCGGCAGCAGGAGGCTCAGAACCCGGCGGCAGCTCTGGCGCAGCAGGCAGCGGCGGGGGCAGTGCGCAGAGTCTCTGACCCGTACCGGTGCGAGAGCGCTGCCATGCGTTGCATGCCGGTTGGTATGCTGCACTGTTGGTTTGTGTATTGCGCTGCTGGCTTCATGCTACTGGTACTGGCTTGCGCTCCTGTCGGCTTGCTGGGTCGGATGCTGTGCTGCTCTGCCCTGGTAAGTTCATGTCCTCAAGCTGCCTGAGGAGCCATGCATCGTCTTCAAACCGCATCCCTCCAGCCGTGTTGTGCGCTTCATGGCCGCCCGCTGCTTCCTGCCCGCCCTCCTGCTGCTGCCGCAGGTTCCCTGGCAGCGGCGGCGATCAGAACACCGACAGCCGCAACTCCCCCCTCGCTGCCCGCCCGCCAGCTGCCGGCGCTGCCAGCCCCAGCCGCAAGCGGCGGCGGCATCCAGACCCGCAGCACCCCGGCAAGCAGGTGGCTTCGCTCATGGACCTCGCACGCACAGCGCCAGCTGGCAAGCCGCCAGCTAACACCGCCTTTGTTGCGGCGGTGGAGACGGCGGCAGTGGAGGTTGAGGCGGCGGCGGCTGTAGAAGGGGAGGGGGCTGCGCCGGCTGGCGGGCACAGCGGGCGCAGCGGCGCACGCATCCGACGGCGCCGGCGGCGGTGGGAGGAGGTGGAGGAGGAGGAGGAGGATGTGCAGCCCGGCGACGATCCGGGGCTGCTAGTCACCCTGCTGCCACACCCAGTGGTGCAGACGGCGCCTGATGCTGGCGGGGACTTTGGGGGAGCAGAGGGAGAGGCAAGCGCTGCTGATGCGGCCGCTGGCCCTGAGCGGCAGGTGCGCGCTTCGCGCAAGCCCGCCCGGTTTGCCAGCCCTGCCAAGGGCGCTGGCGGTGTGCAGCAGCAGCGCAAGGAGCAGGCCGGGGGCAGCGGGCGGCTGGCAGGGCACAAGCGTCCCGGGACCTCCCCTCCTGTGCCGCCCCAGCCGGCATTGGCACCCGGCACCCGGCCCAAGCAGCAGGTGCAGCAGCAGCAGCAGCAGCAGCAACAGGTGCAGCCTGGCGGCGGCAAGCGGCGTCGCACCTCGCCAGCAGGGGCGGCGGCTGCCGTAGCAGGCGGCGAGGTCACCCCTCCACCTGCGCCGGTGGTTCCAGACAGCGAGGACCAGACCATTTCAGAGGTGTGTGGCTGGGGATGAGTGAGTGGGGGTGTGCAGCCGCAGAGGAGGAGGGGTGTACTTGGGGGCTGTGGGCGCTTGCAAGACAGGGAGGGCTGGACCACCGGAACATTTGAAGAGCTGGGCTGGGTGTTGCTTGTGTATGCTTGGTGCCGTGTCGGAGGCATGAGGGAGGGCAGGGTGGTGGGCAGCGCCTGGTCAGAACTGAGAGGGACTGCAATGTGTGTGGAGTCCCTCAGGGGAGGGAGGAGGGGAGGAGGCACAGGGCACCAGCAGGCAGCGAGCAGCATTTTGCACCTGCACGGAGTCACGGGCACGACTGCCAGCGGGCAAATCAGAGCAGCCGCAGCCTGCCCTGTTGCCGCCCCTCCCATGCCAGCTGCCCTCACCACCTGCCCTGCGCGCCTGACCAACTCCATTCTCCGACCCTCTGGCTGCCTCCCTGCAGTACCTGCGCACCCACCCACGCGCCCTGGGCTGCAGCAAGTGCCGCTACAGCAAGGGCGGGTGCGGCAAGTGCCGCGCCGACGCAGCGGACGCAGCCGACGAAGCAGCGACCACGGTGTCGCCGCGGGTGGGCAGGAGCACGGGGCGCAAGCAGCGGCAGGAGCAGGAGCAGGAGGAGGCAGACCCTGGCGTGCACAGCGGGCGCGGCGGCGGCGGTGCCGGCAAGACGCCCAAATTGACGGCAGCGGCGCACCTTCAGCCGCGGCGTCACGACCACCACCAACAGAAGCAGCAGCAGCAGCAGCAGCAGCAGCAGCAGCAGCAGCAGCAGCAGCAGCAGCAGCAGCAGCAGGGCTCGGGTGAGGGCGAGGAGGGCGAGGAGGTTCCCTCCCAGGACCTCGGCGCCCGACTCAGGAGCCCCGCCACTGGCGGCGCTTCCCGGCGCAAGTCGGGGGCGGGAGCCGCTGCCGGCGCTCGCTTCTTTGAGGGCTGTGTGTTCCTGGTCACAGGCTTCTCTGGCGCCAGCGAGGACAAGGCGGAGCTGATGCGGGCGCTGACGGAGCATGGCGCTGTGGTGCAGGACACCGTGCCGGAGCCGCCGCCGCAGGTGCGTGAGGGGCGCGCGTGCGGGCAATCACTCTCCTGCTCGACAGGTTCCAGGGCCATGGGTGGCAGCGCCGCCGTTTGCCAATGTTTGCTGGTGGGGAGGGGGCAGGCAGCAGGTGGACCTGTTGTGCGGCTCGAGGCCCGCTGCTATGCATTGCCTGCCTTCCCCCTGCCTGCTGGCGTCTTGCTGGGTGAGCCTCCCCCTCCCTCCTGCATGACGGACACTTGCCCGTGCCCACACCGCCGCCTGGCCGCTCCACATTCCCCACGCAGACGCCTGCCGCGCGGCGGCAGTCGGCGGGCATGCGCCAGCTGGCGCTGCGCCCCGCTGTGACCGCTGTGGTGTCGGGCAGGGAGCGGCTGCGCACCCCCAAGTACCTGTATGCCGTCATCAAGGGGCTGCCCGTGGTGAAGCCCGGCTGGGTGATGGCCTGTGCCAAGGCCAAGTGCCAGGTCAGTGCGCCACGTCAGCGGCAGCGGCAGCATGTGTGCAGCAGCAGCAGAGAGCAGCAGCAGTAGCAGCCCTGCTCATTGCAGCATGCACCCTGGCCTGGGGGACCCTGGGAGGCGGCAACTTGGGCAGGCGGGGCAAGTGGCGGGGATGAGCGGCGTTGCTGGTGCAGCTGCCTGCGCGGCGCTTGCAGCTTCGGCCAGAAACAGGATGTGTTTGCACAAAAGCAACGCAACGTGGCTCCGCCCTCGCTGCTGCCCCTGTACTCCCCCCCGGCGAGTGCTCTCTCATTTCACAGCCCTACCATTGCCTCTCAGCCTTGCTGCTCCATGCAACCCGGCCCCCCCGCAGGTCCCCATGCGGGCCGACCACCTGTGGCACTCCCCGCCGCCGGCCGGCGGGCCGCCGCTGGGCGGCCAGCTGGCAGGGCTGCGTGTCCACCTGCACGGCCCAACGGCAATGACCAAGCCTCTGCGCGGCCTGCTGCAGCACGCAGGTAGAGGGGCAGGGGGCGGGCACAGCTGCCTACAGAGCAGCCTGCTGTTTTGGGGGGATGGGGACACTACAGACTGGAAACAAGCGGTGGGCTGTTGGGTCTGGAGCAGCTCACGGCGTGTTGCTGCCCTGCGCCAAGTTCACCGGCCCATGCTGTCCCTCGCTTGGCTGCCTCCTACTGTGCACACTTCTCTCACCACTGCCGCCCGCTGCCCCCCCTGCCTGCCTGCACAGGCGCGATACTGGTGAACCACCTGGAGGCGCCGGTGCCTGGGAGCTGCCCCGGCCTCACCGAGCCCTGCTGCGACCTGCTCATTGTGGATCAGGACGAAAAGGCTGAGGAGGCCAAAAAGAAAGCAGACGACATGTGCCGCACCGCACGCCGGCTGCGCATCGCCGCAGTGGACCGCAGTTCGGCGGTCAGCGTGAGTGGGCAGGGGGGAGCGGGGTGGGGTGGGGTCAGAGGGAGTGTGCGTGGCAGGGGGATGAACTTGCGCAGGGAGCAGTCAGTGGAGTGTGGCTGGGGAGGCGGGAGAGCTGGGCAGATGCAACTTGGCTGCTTGCTTGGCAGCCACCGCGCGGTCAAGAGCTGCGATTGAACACAGGTACAAGCCTCAGGCTGCGGCCTGTCCGGCATTTGTTGACCTGGATGCCTGCCTGGAATGCTGCTTGCCTGTTGCCCTCCTGCAGTCGATCCTCAACTGCGAGCCGCTCAAGTGCCTGGGAGCAGAAGCGGACACCCCAGGGGATCCCCAGCCTGTGCCATCGGCAAAGCAGCAGGAGCACAGCGGCAGCGGCGCGGGCAGCGCCGAGGGTGCAGGCGGCGCCACGCCACTGCTGGGCAATGGTCAGCAGGCGGCAGGCGCTGGGGGGCGCCCTTCTGCGGCGGCAGCAGCAGCAGCAGCTGGAGCGTCTCCACACGGCAGGAAGCGCACCCGGGCAGCATTTGAGCAGCAGCAGCAGCAAGAGCAGCCTCAGCCTCAACAGCAGCAGCAGCGAGATCAGCCTCAGCAGCAGCAGCAGCAGCAGCAGCAGCAGCAGCGGCAGCAGCCAGCTCACCACCCGCAGCTCAGCTGCTCGCGGCAGGTGCAGCAGCAGCAGCAGCAGCAGCGGGCGATCGGGCTGTGCTGGGAGGGCGGGCCTGTGGATCCACCTGGCAAGCTGCCCAGGACGCCTTACCGCAGATATTACTCGGCATTCCTCAAGGTAAAGGGCCTGTAGGGGCAAGGGAGGGGAAAGGCGAGGTCTGGCAACAGCATTGTGCTGTGGCAACAGGTGCCGCCGCTGTTGTCGCCGGCGGCGGTTGCTGGCACTGCCGGGGCAGGGTCCTCAGTTGCTACAGCATCTTTGCCCAGCCACCTCCCGTGCATGCCAGCTCAGCGCCTGCTGCGCATGGTCTTGCATGCATGCCGGCTCAGCGCCTGCTGTGCCTGCTTTGGTTGCAGGACGGGGAGCGCATCGGCGTAGGCAACTGTGTGGAGCTGGCCCCGCTGCCTGGGGAGGAGGCCACCCGCGTTGCTGAGGTGGGGTTTGCCCTTCTGACACGCACCGCATGCTGTGGTCAGCACAGCGCACCACTTTGCATGAGTAGCATGGAGTGGAGAACTACTGTGTGATTTGCCAGTTGCGGTGGCAGGCATGGCTGTGGGGCTTGCTGCGCGACGTGCTGCGCCCACTTGGCTCCACAGTCCCTGCTTTCGTGAACTGCCTGCCGCCTGCGCAGGTGGTTGCGCTGTGGAGCGAGGGGCACGGGACCGGCGCGGCGGGCGGCGGGGGCGGCAGCCAGGAGCGTATGTTTGCACGCGTTCGCCGCTTCTATCGGCCGCAGGTGAGCGAGTGGGAGGGCTACACAGGGGGTGGAGGAATGCCAGCCAGGTCAGGGGCACGCAACGTTGCGTGGGGGCACACCCTGCGTGCAGCTGGCGGAGCCACGAGACCTCCGCATGTGGATGCTTGATGAGTGACCTGCCTGGGCCAGCACTGAACTGTTTTGCCCGCGCCTTCACCCTGTCACCCCACATCCCTCCCTACCACCCAACTCTTGACCCCGCAGGAGACGCCCTTTGGAGCGGTGGCGGGCCCTGGCCAGCTGTTCCGCTCCGAACACATTGACGACCGGCTGGGGCTGGCAGCGGTGCAGCGACGATGCTTGGTGACGCTGATGCCTTCAGGGCAGCAGGGTGCAGGCGGCGGTGGCGGGGGGGGCACGGATGGCGGGCAGGGCGGCTGCCCGGCCTTCACCTGCCTGCTGCAGCTGGATCACGAGCTGATGACGCTGGGCGTGCTGCCGCCAGACTGCCTGCCCACCGGCAGCGCCGGCGACCCGCACTGCTAGGGTTGTCCAGCTGAGTGCATTCCTTTGACTTTCTTGCATGCTTGGTTCTCAGCACTGGAAGGGGGTCTAAAGCACTGTGCATCGACTGTAACATATTGCTCAGCGGAATGGAGGAGGCGGCAAGGCAAGAGGAGGGGAAGTGGGCGGTGGCACGGCGTGCCCTGTTCAATGGGACGTCTTGCTGTTTAACAGCACTGTTCAATGGGACGTCTTGCTGTTAAACAGCACTGTTCAAAGGAGCAATACGGCGCATGTGAGCAAGCACAGTGTAGGACGAGCTAGGAGTGCACTGGGCACAGCAGGCAGTTGAATGGGTCCACTCGAATCAATCAGTGAATCGTAAGGGGCACTCAATCAGTGCTGGTGCTATATGGTACAGTTTCACGAAGGCAGGCAGGGATGTGTACTGAAGTTGAGTGTACTTGAAGCTGATCTGTCAAGCTCTAGGGGTCACACTTTTAGTGCGGCACCGGCATAGGTACACACCTGCGGCTAGGGTTCTTCCACAAAATTGGCGGGGGGCCGGGCAAGGAAAGAGAGGGGCAGGTGCCTGGCCCTGCCACAGACTGCGGCAGTGGCATCCTCTGGCCAACAGCTGGCCCGGCCAACCAGCTAAACCTAGGCTCTGGTGTAGCAAGGGAGTTAGCAGGCATGTTGCTTCAGCTGCTGCCGCTGCTGCGACAGCTGCTATTGCTGGTATACAGCGGCGGCCGCTGCCAGCAGAGTGGCCGAGTCGACGCTGATTTGGTGGAACAGGCCTGGCCCCTGTGCCGCCAGCAGGGCGGCTGAGTCGGCACTGAGCTGATGCAGCAGCGCTGGGGAGGGTCCTGGCGTTGGGGCAACTGCTGCTTGGCGTTGGGAGGCCCGCTGCTGCTGCGAATGCTGCTGCGAGTGCTGCTGCGAGTGCTGCTGCTGCATCAAGGCATGCTGCTGTATCGCCAGCCCCAGCGGCTGCGCAGCCCACACCAGTGCAGCAGGCAGCGGCAGCCCAGCAGCACCTGGTGCCTGCACCACACCCCCGGCCTGCCCTGCCTGTTGCGGCGTGTGCTCACCCAGAGCTGTGGCAGCAGGGGCGGCCTTTGTGTCTGCTGCCGCTACGGTGGCTGTGGCTGCGGTGGCTGCTCGCTGCTGATTACAGGCTGGCGACGCCCAGGCGCCATCCTGCCCCTGGCAGGGCATGTCAGCCCGTGCTATGCCAATGACATACAGCGCGGACCTGCAGTGCGTCCGCAGAGGGTATGGGCGAGGCCCAGTGGTTGGGTTGGTGGAAAGTAGCCACACCAAGCGGGGGTCGTGGAGCAAGCGCGGCCTTGCCAGCCCCCCTATCCGAAGCTGTGTTTTCCCTCTCACGCACATGCGCCCTGCATCCAGTGCGTGCCTGTGCAGCGCCTGCAGCAGTTCGAGCGAGACGAGGGCGTAGCTGGTGGGGTGGCCCTGCCCTGCCGCCAGCGTGGAGCAGGCGCCGGCACCTTGGACCACCTGAGGGAAGGCGGGGGGGAGAAGGGGGAGGTAGGGTTTGAGGGAGGGTTCACGGGGTGTGGTGGGGTTGGTTTTATAGGATGGGGAGGGTCTGCCGTGTGGCGAGGTGTGGGCGGCAGCAGTGGAGAGCAACGAGCTTGGCGTGCCTGAAGGGCGGGGGAAGTTGGGCGGGCACAGCCGCCATTCAGGCACAACAGTCGCTGCATTCTGCGTCACATTTGACACGCGACAGCAAGCCCGTGCATATGTTGCATGGATTGGCGGCAGTCCCACCTGTGACAGCTGCTCCAGCGAGTCGATCACGGGCAGGGAGGCCACAGGCGGGCCAGCTACACCCGGTACGCCCGCACCCTTCAAGGGCGGGTTGGCGGCGGCCGCTGCCATAGCGGCGGCTTTGAGCTGCAGCCTGCTAATGAGGGAACCTTATTGGCCGGGGCAGGCGCGCCAATGCGGCAGCAGCAGCTGCAGCAGCTGCAGGCCCCTTGTGCAGGCAGCGCGTCAACCCCTGCGCTGGCTTTTGGGCCGCCCGACAGCGCGGCGGCAGGCAGTGTGCTTGCCTCGCTGGTGCTGCTGCTACACTGTGGGCCGGCGAGGCGTGACAAGGTGCGAGGTAAACGTTTCAAACATTCGATGCTGCGTGCAGCGAGGCAGCGCATCCTTACCGCGTAAGATGACGAGGCCCTCACTCCGAGTCACCCGGCTGCCGCCTGCTGCCGGCCTTGGTGGGGACAGCCGGGCGCTTGATTTTGTGGCTCAACCATGCACCCGCCATGCACAAGGCAGGGCGAGGTGCGCGGCTGCTGCGGTGGAAGCTGAGATGACGGCGGTGCCGAGGCCCTTGGAAGGGCGGGATCCCACCGGCTGAAGGCTGGTGCTTCCCCTCACTCTCATCAAATTCGTGCTGCGCAAGCTGCTCACATGCATCCCCCGTCCCCAAGGGTGCAGTTCCTGGAAAGTTTGCAGGACAGGGGGCATTCTAAGTGTCCCTGCACCGGCGCTGGATGCACGCGCTCGGAGGCTGGGCCTCCAGGTCGACTGGATTGGACCCCAGAACTCGACAGCCTGTCCAGACTTGTCACGCGACCAAGGGCCGGCATGCACTGGAGGCAGGCAGTGCAGCTGCTGCAGCTTAGGTGCGCGTGCATCCCCCATCCCCAAGGGTGCCGTTGCATGGACAGCCACCGCTCCTGCCCCTCCTCCTGCCCCACACCGGGTGTGCCCACCCAGCGGCACGCTCTCCGACACGTATGGCACCTGCGTGCTGAGGTTAGAGTTGCGATTTGTCAGGGGGTGTGAACACCTGCCAAGGCTGGTCTATCAGCTGGGTGCTGTGAGAGCTCCTTGGCCCTGCTCATGCACTCGCCCGCGCTCGACCACCGCCGCCTGCTGCAGCGCTGCCACCCCGGCCGCGCCGGTGCCTGCCCACTCGTACACCTGGGTCAGGCCTGCTGCTTTGCCTGGCACCCACCCAGCAGTGCCCAGTACAAATTAGCCAACAGCCCTGCTGCCACAGTTCAGCATAATGATTACATTGCTATGACTTGTGTTCACACGGAACATGATATATTGGCTGCAATTCAAGAAGGCGGAGCTGGCTAAAGCCCGTGTGGGCGAGCAAAGCCAAGGCAGCAACCTTCTGGATAATGGTGCAGTGACCAGGTGGAACAAGGCGTGCAGGGGTGCAGGCCACATTCATTTCGGAGGGGAGGGGAGCATGTGTGGTCACACAAGTTGAGCGGGCTACACGCACATACGCACTCAGTGCACACCCGAGGATGAGGCATGCAGCTGCAGCAGCGGCAGCAGCAGGGCCACAACAGCAGCAGGTGCATGCAGCACCGCACCCGGGTCGGAGGCGTGCAGCTGCAGCTGCATCTTGCGGTTCGGTCACCGCTGGCGGCGGCTGCGTGGCTCTTAGGGAGGCACAAAGCAGTCCACCTCGCCCACGTTGCCCAGCAGGTTGGGGTTGGTGAAGTCGAGATAGTATCGGCCGCCGTCACGGTCGCGCAGGGCCATGATGTCGATGGACGATGTGTTGGCGTAGGTGGCCTGGAACTGGCCCTCGCCATCCACTGCAGGGCAGGCACAGCACACAGGGGGAGGCGAGCGGGCACGATCAGCAGTGCAGACCGGCAGGCTGCATCGTGTGGTCTGCTCGGTGCCTCCACCTGTGTGCAGCCCACTGCTTTTGTTTTCGCACAGGCGTCAACAAGCTCCTGACACCAACCCTTTCAGCCCTGCACCCAGGTCGCACACCCCACCGTCCTCGTATGTTCTCTCAAAAGCACAGCCAAAGGCTCACCGGTGGTGTAGGCGCCCACCCACTCGCGGTTGGCGTAGCCAACAGTGACCAGCCTCAGCGGTGCCGTGGCGCCGTAGGCCACACCGGCAAGGCTGTCACGCATCATGTAAAAGCACTCGCCCAGCTGCAGGGGGGAGGGGGACGGGCGGCAAGTGCAGATGACGCGAGAGTCGGGCCCACATCCGTCACCTCAGCCTCCGGCGCCCCTCTCGGCCTTGGGTGGTGCAGCCGCCTGCAGTCCCCCTCCCAGCAAAGCGTGCCCCCAGCCCTGGCCCCCTCTCACAGCTGGCGGCTGTTCGGGGGGGTTGCCGTTGAAGTCGGCCATCGTCAGCGTGACATACCTGCGCACAGGCAGCGTGTGAGCAGACGAGCTTTGGTTATGCCGGGGGATTGCGGTTGGGGGGCGGGTAAGCCGGCCTACCTTCTGGGCACAGCTCGGCACCAGCAGCCCGTGTGTCGGTTATGCATACACATGCTCCCAGCATGCACAGCAGCGCGCCCTCCTCCCGCTGCGCGGCACCCGAGCGCAACTCACGGGAGGACCTTGGGCGTGTTGGTGCCCGCCAGCACAAAGTTGATGCGGGCCTTGTGCTGGACGCTGGTTTGGAAGAGCGGGTTGTAGTTTGGCTCCTCAACAACCTCGTTGTACGGAGTCACCGAGTATGTAGCATACACGCTGGCCCAGCCGGCACCAGGCCAGTACACCGGGTTCCCTGCGGTGTCCAGTACATCGCCGAGAGCATCCTGCAACACCTCGCCTGCCTCTGTCGTGGCAAACTGCACACAGGGGAGGGAAGTGATGGACCTTGGTGCGGGTGCACCAGGCGAGCACAGGGGATGGCACGCACGAAAGTGGCACCCTCACCGACTCGCGCTGCCGCTGCCCACCTGCAGTGCTGCCGCCCTGCGGTGCCGCTTTCCGACCACCCACCAGTACTTCTGGCTACCTGTGTAGCTTCCCACCTGCCATGCTGCCCAAAGCCACCAACATTGCCTGCCTGCTGCGACCCACCTGCACAGCAGACCCACGTGGCGTGCCATCCCCCCACATTGCTGCCACCCTGCTGCCACCCACAGCTCTGCCGCCCATGTGCCCTGCCATCTGCTGGCTGCGTGGCTGCCTGCCCACCTGCACCGCTGCGACCTTGGCCCGGGGGTACATGGGCGCCTGAATCTCGGGAGAGCTGGCAAGGTCAGTCCACCTGCAACATTACCATGGGAGGTGCTGCTGTGTCAGGGCGGCCAGCTGGCGCACACAGCAGACATCAGAGCTGGACAACCACACGTCCTGCTGCAGTATTTTGCTTCCCCTTTGCACGATGCATGCCGCCGCCACAGACCCGCCCCCCGCCCTTGCAGGCACGCACGTGAGCTTGACATCGAAGTCCAGGCGTTCCGAACCGTCCTTGGAATAGGCCTGCCACGTGAAGGTCTGAGGGGCCAGGCCGGTGGTGGGCAGGGTGGTGGGGCACTCGGAGGGCACCTCAGTCAGTGTTGGCGGGCACTGCTCCTCGCTCTCGCAGAATGCGTCACAGTCTGGCGGGCATTCCCCAGAGCAGGCTTGGCACGTGGCCTGGCAGTCTGCGATGCATGCTGTGTCGGGTGAGCTGTCCACGCGGAAGGGGGCGCAGGTGGGGACGTTGCATGCCGCTGTGTCGGATGGGGAGTACTCGGGGCAGATGCCTCCCTCGGGGCCGCTCACGTCCTTGAGCTGCAGGGGGATTGATGGAGGGGGGAGGGAGGAGGGAGAAGGGAGGCAGGGGTGTGGGACGCATCGGCAACATGGCGACAAGGGAGCAGCGGTGCCGTGCTGCTCCTACATGCACGCAACACGCCTGGCGTTGCCGGCTGCAGGGCAGGGGTGGCGTGCGACAGCATGCCTCCCAGCTGCCGCCCGCTGCTGCTGGTGGCAGGCCCGCCCCACTGGAGCCTGAAGCCCCTGCCACTCTGGCAGGGTGACAGCAAGCTGCTGGCGGGGGGGCACCGTGCTGCCGGGCCTGACCTGGAACTCCACCAGCCCCGGCAGCTCGTCCCCGGTGGCAGCGCACTTCTCCGGAGGCGCCGGCGGGCGGGGAGGCGGCGGGGGCCTCGGCGGGGGGCGGGGCGGGGGGCGGGGAGGCGGGTTCTTGGGGGGGGGGGGCGGGCGGGGGGGTCGGGGGGAGGGGGGGGGGGGGCGGGGGGAGGGTGGGGGGCGGGGCGGCTGGGCCACGGGGGGAGGGGAGGGGGAGGGGGGCGGGGGCGGGGAAGGGTTCGGAGGTGGTGGGGATGGTCTGGGGGGTGGGGGTGAGGGGGATGGGCTCGGGGGTGGGGGGGAGGGGCTGGGGGAGGGGGGCGGGGGTGGAGGAGATGGGCTTGGAGGGGGCGGCGGGGGACTGGGGCTAGGGGGGGGGGGAGGCGGAGGGGGGCTGGGGGAGGGGGGAGGTGGTGGGCTGGGGGAGGGAGGCGGGGGAGGAGGCGGGGAGGGTGAGGGCGGAGGCGGGGGAGAGGGTTCCGGTGGTGGGGGCGGTGGGGAGGGGGAGGGAGGGGGAGGCGGGGGGGAGGGGGAAGGAGGCGGGGGAGAAGGGTGTGGGGGCGGCGGTGAGGGCGGCAGGGGGGGCGCAGGTGGGGAGGGAGAGGGCGGGGGGAAGGGGGAGGGCGGCGGGGGGCGGGGCAGTGGCGGGGGCCTCGGCATTGGCGGCGGAGGAGGAGGAGGGCTCTTGGGCGGTGGGGGTGGCGGGGAGGGCTTTGGGGGAGGGGGCGGGGGGCTGGGTGGTGGCGGAGAGGGGCGAGGCCTGAAGCAGGGGAAAGGGAAGTGGCACAGGACGGCAGAGGCGGGATGAGGCAGGTGGCACACAGGGGCGGCGCGGTGGCTCGCCTGCGCACCCTCACGCAGCTCTGGGGGCAAGGCCGCACGTTGAGCTATACACCCCGCTGCCTGCATCCCCAAACGTCCGCCTGCCCGCTGCCGCACTACTGCAGGACTCACGAGGGTGGCGGGCGAGGAGGGAACGGGGGCCTGCAAGAGGGCAGGACGTCAGGGGGCGCTTATGTGAGCGGGGGCGAGGGATACAGGTGCCGCAGAGTGTGGCGGGTTGCACTGCTGGACAGAGCCGAGCCAGGCAGCAGCAGGCAGCAGTGGCAGGCAGGCCGCAAGTGTTGCAGGGCGCTGGCGCCAGTGCCGCGCCAGCGGCCGCCAGCGACCGCGCCCCCGCACAACATCGGGCCGTTTGCGGGCTGCGTGCGCCCTACACCCGCCCGACGCCTGTGGATCACCATGCACCATCCTCGCGCCCGCTGGGGGGCCCTCTGCACTCCCAGCGCCCAGCAGCCGGTCCCGCCTGTCCTCACTTTGGGCGGGTTTGGAGCAGGCCGCGGGAGAGGCGGCCGCGCCCTGCCTGGGTGTCAGCGGCGCTCACAGCCACCACCACCAGCAGCAGGCACACGGCCATGCCAGCGGCGCGCGCCGGTGCAGCCATCCTGCGGGGCCGAGCGGCCAGGGGCCTGCAGGCATCAGGGCAGGAGGGGAGCGGTACGTTGGCCTGCAGTGAGCGGCGGCGCCCGCAGTGGGCAGGCACTTGAGAGCCAGCACCAACCACAACCCTACACAACTGCATGCCAGCTCGCCCTGCCTCTCTGAAACACTGGTCGGCAGGGCTGCGCTGTCCTTAGACACTGTGCACAGGCACAGTGTGTAGAGAAGGCACTTGTCGGTGGCCGCTGACACCTCTGCTGCAGGGAGGCAGGGGGTGGCCGTGGAACCCCCGCCGTCCCCTCGCCCAATTCAGTCAGCTAACCCTCCTCGCCCGTGGACTTGCGCTCGAGCGCCCAGGTGCTCTCTGACTGGTTTGAGGCCGACAGCACGAAAACCCCCAGGGGCGTCCCCCAAAGGCCCGCCCAGACGTGTGCATATCCCCGCCCTCCTATTCCACGTGCCTTACTGGCTGCTATCTGCGCCGAAACGCTGGCCAGCAAGGGTTGTTTGGCGGAGCTGCACGTCCGCTGGCCTGACGACGAACGGGCGAACGGCGATGGACACGTGTGGCGGGCAGCCCTGGCAAGCTTAAGGCTGGGGGTCCCTCAAGCCCCGCGCAGATAGTTGATGCCGTGGCACAAGCGCAACAAAACGGGAGACAACAACAATGCGATGCCACGTGTACTCCGGTTGCAGCGCAGTACGGCAAGGGCGGCAGCCAGCTCTCAAGTACAAAGGCGCGTCATGACGAAGGCAACACGTTCAAAGAACCGGCGTGCACAGCGACCCCCCCGGGAGACAGCCTGCTTTGCAGCCAAATGTCTGCCAAAGGCTGCATGGAGAACTGTACTTATCCTTTTGCTGGCAGGCCCTTCAAAGGCAGTGCTGCTCAGCTGCCATACTGCATGCGTCCCTGCCGCCACTGCCGCCGCCACTGCCACCCGAATCTTGAAGGCGCCCTGCTGCTGCTGCCGCTCAGTTTGCAGGCGCCCTTGCTGAGCAGCACTGCAGCAGCGGCCGCCGCTCTCCACTCTCCCTGCTGCTGCTCCTGCTGCCCTGTCCCCAGGTGCCTCTGCGCCCCTGCTCCCGCACCGCCGCCAGGGAGCCCTGCAGACTGCTTGCGCATGCATCATGTGAGGGTGCATGCAGCACTGGCAGCGCTGCGCGCACAAACACGTGGGGCGTACGCCCCGCAGGCAGGCAGGAAGGGAGGTGCGTGCATTACAAAGTGCGCCAGGCCAGCTGCCCACGCCAGGCTGCAGCACTGCAGCATTGTGCGCAATGCAGCAATGCAGCAATGCAGCATTGTGCGCACAAGCTGCGTGTTATATTGGCGGACTGCTGCTGCTGCTGCTGCTGCTGCTGCTGCTGCAGCAGCTAACTGCAGGAGCAGCTAAATGCAGCACTGATGCTGTTGTCTGCTGCGGCAGCGCCGATGCCGGGCCAGCGCACGCCACCTTTGCTTTGGTTGGAAGGTGGCCGCTGGCGGCTGCACAGCAGCTGCGCCCACAGGTGCCGAGGGTTGCTGCTGCAGCTCCTGGTGGGGCAGCGCCTGCTCCTGCTGTTGCACTGCCGCGCAGAGCCTGTGCCAGTGTGTTTAGCTGCCCCGCCTGCCTCAGCGGTTGCCCGCTGCCAGTTGCCACAGCGAGCATGTGCTGTGCACCCACGTGTCGCAGTTGTGGCTGCAGCAGCAGATGCAGCAGCAGATGCTGGCTAATGCTGGCACCTCTGCTCAGTGCTCCCACACATGTGGGCAGCCATGTTGGCCCCAGCTCGGTTCGTGACAACATGAGCTGCCCTGCAGTGCGTCGCAGTGACGGGTGCACAGGGAAGATGTGGGGGACAGGAGCTCGAGGGGAGGTGAGAGGTGTCGATGTTGTTGATCACTGCACGCACGTCACACGACCCAGCAGCCCTCTCATGAAAGCACATGCGCACTCTTAGGGATCTCCCATCATCAACCACCCCAGCACTTGCAGCGCCTGCAGCGAGTCGGGCGAGGCAAGGGCATGGCGGCAGGGGTTCCTGGCCCTCCCTCTGAGCTGGCACTTCCACTTTGGGCCACCTGGGGGGATGGCGCCCCGGGGTGACAGCAACGTAGGATATCCCTGAGATCTAGAGGGGGGGATTGGGAGGAGGGCCATCTGTTGAGAGGGTTCAGTGCGGGCGAGGAAGCAGCGAGGCGTGGGTGGAAGTTGGGCAGGCACTGCAGCCAGCTCTGCTCCCGTCACCCAGCCAGAGGGCTCAGCAAGCGTCCCACGGAGCATGCACGCACGCACCACAAATATATGGTGCAGAACAGGGGAGGGGCATGAAGGCCAGGTTGAGTGCCGGGCTGAGTGCGCTGCCTGCCGGCGGCTCCGGCGTGAGCGAAGCATGCGCCAGGCTGGCTGCCGAATGGCCGCCGCTGCCATGGCTCCCTCACAACTAATGATAAGGCCACGGATGGCATAGAAAATGCCGACCCGGCCAGGCTGGCAATGCTGACGGACCCTGCTGACGTGGCCCGACTGTGGCTGCCTCTCGGACGGTGGCCTTCACCGTAGAGGCACAGGGTGACCCCGTGTAGACATCCGAACGTGACCCTAACTTATTATTCCATCGTAGGGTTCTCGGAGCTCCAGCCAGCCAGCCAGCCGGCCATCCAAGGCACCATGAGCGCTCAGGAAGGAGCGTGGGAGGGGCTTTCTGGAGGGTCCCGCCCCCCTGGCACTCAGGATTGTCCTTGGATGGGCAGCAGCGGAAGCCCGGCCTCACGGCTGCCCATCAGCGTGCAGCAGTCTGGTAGAACCTTGGTAGCTAGCAATGGGGCTGTCCTGCTGGAAGGGCTGTGCCCCGAGGCGACTGCCTCGCCAGACGCCGCCAGCGCCGGCGTGGTGCTGGGCCTGCAGTGCGCCACCGCCCCCGCCAGCTTTCTGGAAGTCGCGGTCGGGCAGGTGCGCGGGGCACACTGCCAACGGCGCAGGCAGGCAGGGGCTGTGCCACACCACGCCAGGCCTGCAGGCATTGTAAGGCAGCGGCGGTTGGGATCAGAGTGTGTGGGGTTGGGACTCTCGGGTGCCCCCTCCCCCTCCCACCGACCCTGCCTGCTCTCATCCCCTCCGCCTCACCCCACTGGCCTGCCTCCCGCGCGCGCCCCGCAGCTGCGCTGCCGCCGTTTCCTGGCGCTGGCACGCTGCAAGCTGTACTGGATGTCCCCTCAATGGGGAGCCTCTGCACAGGAGGTGCCAGTGGAGACGCAGCTGCTGCTGTGTGAGCTGCAGGTGGGTGGGTGAGCGGCGTCGCCTCGAGTGGGACGGCTTGGGAGGGTGGGTGGGTGGCGCTCGAAAGTGGGGCCGCTTTGGTGATGGGCAGCGCCCCAGTGGGGTGCCTCTGCTATGAGCTCAGCAGGTGCCTCCACGGTAACGAGGTGCCTGTGCCGGCCCAGCTGCGGCTTTGCTGAGCATCGGGCATGTGGGTGGGCTCTGGCAGGAGCAGCGGTTGGGGGCCTTATTGTTGGAATCCATGCGGGTGCCGCGGCAGGCCAGCCCCTCCGCAGCGCTTGACCGCCCAGCCCCCTCGTCTCCCACTCCCCCGTGCCTCCTCCCCTCCCTCCCTCCCTTTTAACCAGGATGGGGGTGGCTACGGGCTGCTGGCCCCGCTGATCGATGCCGACTCGTTCCGTGCCTCCCTGCGCCCCCGCCGCCGCGGCCGCCGCCCCGACCCCCCTGGCAGCCTGGTGCTGCGTTTGGAGAGCGGGGACGAGTCGGTGAAGAGCAGCAGCTTCCAAGGTGAGCAGGAAGAGGGCCGGGGTGGCAGGCAGGGATCAAGTGGTGGCAGGGGCTGTGCGGCACGCTTGGGGCAGCGGGCTGATGAGCCACCGAGGCAGTGCGGCGCTTTTTAGGTGAGCAGGGACGGGGTGAGCGGGGCAGCACCCGCCCCGCAGCCCGCAGCCTGTTGGCGGCAGTGGCTGGCCTAGGCGAAGAATGGCGGGCAGGCAGGCTGGCAGCCTGGCTGAGCACATGGGACACGGCGGGCGGGCTGTATGCCGTGGCTGCCCTGCACGAGGGACGGAAGTGTCGCCGCCATGGCGTGCCTCCTCGCCTCCCTTGCCCTCTCACCCACCCACTGCGCCCCTCCCGCCCTCGGCCTGCCCCCGTCTCCTCCCACCCTTGTGCTGTCCCCCCATGCCCTGACCCCTCAGGCGTCCTGCTGGTGGCGGCAGGCACCGACCCTTTCGAGCTGCTGGACCGAGGGGTGGCTGCGGCAGCCCGCCTGTCGGGTGCGCTGTGCTGCTGGGAGGGCGCACGCACTTGTGCAGGGGGAGTCCGGCTTGCTTGGAGAGTCTGTTCAGCTGGCGCGGACTCAGCCGGAGGGCGGGCAGCTGGGAGGGGTCCCTTGGAGTTTGTCATGCTACTCCACAGCAGGGCACCGCAGTTTGACCTTAGGCACACATATCACCCCGCCGCGGCCCTCACCGCCGCACCTCAAGTCCGCTGCGCACTGCGCTGCGCCATGCTGCGCAGGAAACGCGCGGCCCCGCTGGGAGAAGGAGGTGCCCGCTTCCTTGGACGTGTTTGGCTGGTGCAGGTGGGGCGTGGGGGGCAAGGGTGCAGGTGCACTGACCTGAGGGCATCGATGTGAAACACTCAGTGCTTCAAGCCGGCACGCCACTGCATGGGCATGCCTCTTTGCGAGGGGGATGCCCACCTGCCCCCCCGTGCAGCTTCCTCACCTCACAATCTGCTCACCCGCACCCGCCGCCCCCTGCAGCTGGGACGCGTTTTACACAGGTACGGGGACAGGGCACGGCACGCACAAAGTGCTGGGCCCCCTATCAAATTGGTTGCCAGCACGTAGAGCAGGTGGGGAACGGTTGCCAGGCGATGCACGTGTAGCCAGCGTGGGGGATGCTGTGCGCCGCCGCCTTGCCCTCTCTGTTTTCGCCTGCCTTCCTCCGCCCGCCACCCTGCCGCCCCACACCTTTCCGGCTGCCTGAGCAGGCGTGAACCCTCGGGGCCTGCAAGAGGGCCTGGCACACCTGGCGGCGGGGGGCACCCCGGCACGCACGCTGGTGATAGACGACGGGTGGCAGCACATGGGTGGGCCATCTGGGGGAAGTCTGGGGATTGGGGCGGCGGGAGGTTGTTGGGGAAGGGTCTGCCCAATCTGCGGTCCACGGGCCAGGCAGGAGCGGGACCTCTTGTGCGCGTGGCACCAGCAGACAGCTGCGGCACGGCCTGTTGCCATGTCCCCTCATCCTGGGCACCACTCACCCTGACACCCACCCATCCGTTGCCCTGCCATCCATCGAGATCCGTCCACCCTTCAGCCACCCAATGTTTGCCTACCACTCTTGATTTCCGCCCTCCTCCCGCCCCCCCACAGATGTGGACGCTCAGTTCAAGGCTGATGCCGAGCGCTCCGTGCTGCGCGGCTGGGCGGGCAGGGCGCCTGCTGACCTGGCGGATGAGCTGGGCCAGCAGCTGACCATGGGGCGCCTGCTGGCGGGTGAGGCTGCTGGGCGGGGTCAGCGGTATGAGGGTGGCGACTGGGATGTGGAGCGGATGCCAGGCAGCAACCTATGGACCCCGGGTCTGCCCCTCCACACCTGCCTTTGTGTATCCTGAGAGACGCGGGCAGTGGAGCTGGCATTCCAGCTGCTCGAGATCGCCCTGCACATGGCTGCCCACAAATTGCCCCTCCATCTGCCACCGCCACGCCCCACAGATGGTGACCTGCAGGCGGTGGAGCCGCTGCACGTGATGGAGCTGCTCAACAGGCGGGCCTCCAGCGCGGCATCGCAGGTGGACGACGCCATGGTGAGTGTGGTGGCGCAGCATCGGCGATGTCAGGGTGACCATCGACGCCTGCTCTGCACGCTGTCCCTCAGTCCTTTCCGCTAGCGGCGATGGCAAGGTGCGGCAGCTAACAGCTCCCTCCCTCCCTCGTGTGTTTCACGACTTCTCTGTCACTCCTCACTTGTCTGTCACCCTCTTCCCCTGCTTACCTCGTGCATTTTCCCCTCCCCACCCTATCTCCCCTCACTGTGCCCAACCCTCCAGGTGGCGGCCATGGATGATGCGCTCAAGAGCCGCGTGCCCGAGAGCCAAGGGGCAGACAACATGGAGAGCAACAGCACCGGCCCCAGCAGTGGCAGCAGCACAGGGCTGTGGCTGCTCACCAGGCACGGTCCCTCCCACTGCATCTTCAGACAATGCAGGGCCGGCCCTCCTGGACACATGTGGCTTGCACCCTGGTGAATCACTGCTGGCGGGCCCGGCATCCCCGACTGCCGAGGCTGGGTTGCCGCCCCCACAGCAGCCTGTCTGCGCCATTTCCTGCCGCAGGGCGCTGGAGGGAGCTGGCAGTGCCGCCTCTCGGGCTTACGCTGCACTGGCCGACCTGGGCCGCCGGGCGGAGCTCACGGCAGCTGCGTGGCTGAAGGATGCGCTGGAGGACACGTCATCAGGTGCGAGGAAGGGCGCTAGCCTGGGCTGCTGAGCTAAGGTTAAGGGGAAACACGGCAGCGCATGATGGCTTTGTATGCTGCTCACCGGCCATCGTTTCTGCCTTCCACCACCCACCCCCCCTGCTCCACCTTGCATGTGATGCCCGGCCGTTCTCTGTCCCTGAAGCGGCATTCTCTAACGATGTGCACCCCTAAAATCTAGCGGTGCCCACCTGCCGTTTGCCGCGCAGACTCGTACCGCCTGCGCGCCTTTGCTGCCGCCGCTGTGGGCCCGCTGCGCAACGCCATCCTGCGCTTTTATGCGCAGGTAAGTGGGTTGCCTGAATGCGTGCTTGCTTTCTTGCATGCTGGGTTGCCTGGCTTGGCATGTAAGAGTGGAGGTATGCAGTGGTAGCAGAGTTGGCATGGCAGCACATCCAGCTCTTTTCAGACACAGGAGGCTCTACTCCCCGCAGCATTGACAATTAAGACTCCGTGCCTGCCTGCCTGCCTGCTTGCCCAGTGCCCGCCTGCAGGCCTCCAGCCACTCCTTCCGCCTGCTGTCCATCAAGGCAAACGGCAAGTTCCACAGCATTGACAGCGGGGAGGATGCGCCCCTCTACGTGAGCAGCCGCACCCGGGCCAGCGGCAGAGTGGCTGTGAGACAGGCGGCGAGGGCGTGCACGGTGCAGATGCGCCTGTTCAACGCCTGGCACCGGCGGTGGCTTGGCCTGTTGCCGTCCCCGGTCCCGCCCTCGCCCTCTTTTGGCAGCCCCTCCTGATGCCCTCTGCCTGCCCGCTGCCTGCCTGCCCGCCCAGCTGCCCCTCCCCTTGCCCCTTTCCAATGCAGAGCTGCACCGACAACTTTGGCTGCGTGGTGCGGGAGCTGAAGCAGCGCTGCAACCTGCAGTACATCTACTGCTGTGAGTGGCACCGCCTTACTGAGCTGCGCCATGCCGTGCTGTGCTGTGCTGAGCTGCGCCATGCTGCGCTGCGGCCTGAACTGTATCAGCAGCTCTGAGTGACCAACCGAGGCGAGCATTGTGGTGCGGTTGGATGGGAGGGGTTGGGCGGGGGGGCGAATGCGTGCGCACACTGTCAATCGGCAACTGCCGCTGGTGGGGTGCGCCGTCTGCCGCACCAACATTGCCAGCTCCACTCATCTGCCACAATACACCTTTGGCCTGCCTGTCCGCCTGCTCGCCTGGATGCAGGGCATGCCATGATGGGATACTGGTGCGCTTGTGTTGGGGCCTGCCTCGAGAGTAGTGGTCAGCCCAGGGCTCTGGGTGGGTTCCGCCCCTCGCATGAGCGTGCAGCACAACGGTTGCCATCCGCCGCCCTGCGCTCATCTCCCTTTATTGTGTCCCACTATGCTTCTGCCCTGATCTCATGCAGGTCAGGCATCATGCCGGGGGTGAGTGCGGATGTGGCAGCACAGCACAGCACAGCACAGCACAGCGCAGCATGACATGATGCATCATGGCACAGCACTGCACCATGCAGAGCTGCACGACAGGGCACAGCGAGCTGCCTGCGCGGGTGCTTGCTGCTCACTCCCCACCAGCAAACCACCTTGCACCTACCTTGCCCGCCGGCCAACGCCCTGCGCAGGCACCTGGAGTCGCCAAGTACGACCCCCGCCTCATGTTCCCACGACCCTCCCCCGGCACGCTGGAAGTTGACCCGTCCATGCAGGCAGGCAGGGCGTGGGTGGGATGTGAGGCTGGGCAGGGATGGCGGCAGCAAGGTTGGGGAGGCCAGGGGGCACCGTGGAGGCTCGTCATCTCCCATGGGTCGGCTGGGATGGCATGCTGAGCAGCTGATCCATGCCAGTCAAAGTAGGGGTGTGTGCATGCTTTGGTTGCACACACCCCTACTTTGACTGGCATGGATCAGCTGCTCAGCATGCCATCCCAGCCGACTCATGGGAGATGGGATGGCTTGCTGCGCGGGCGCCCCTGCGGCCCTCACCGGGCGCTCACTTTGTACTGCCTTACTTGTCACGCTCTCCTTTGTTTCCTCCCCACCCGGCTTGCTACTGCTTCGCAGTGGGTGCACCCCGCCATCAATGGCGTGTCTATAGCTCGCGACCCCCGCCCGCTCCACAACGACATGCACGCTTACCTACGAGGTGGGCCAGCGGTGGTGGCCTGCAGCCCTGGCCAAGGGGCACACCGCTCGCCCATGCTAGGCCCATGCATTTCCGGGAGCCTGGGCAGGGTGGCCGGCTGCGCGCCTTGCTTCTTCTCATGCTGCCAGTGTTGCTCCTGTGGCGCTGCTGGCCGGTTGTTGCAAACCTGACCGCTGTGGTTTGTTCCTGGCGGCGCCTCGTGTCGTTGCAGAGTGCGGGGTGGATGGGGTGAAGGTGGATGTGCAGAGCACGATCACGATGTTTGGGTACGACAGCGGTGAGTCAGCATGACATGGTCATGTCGTGCAGAGTCATAGGTATTTGTTGCGCAAGGATGTGTAGTTGGGTTTGCAGAGCATCGATGCCATGCCGCCGGCGGCTGGGGAAATCACAATCTGGGCTTCCCTCTGATCCAAACTGTGCACACTGGACCTGCCTGCCCGACCTGAGCGCCTGCACTCCCACTCACCCAAGCCCCTTTTCAGGCGGGTACGCCGCCATGGGCGCGCGCTGGCACCGCTCGCTGGAGGACAGCACGGCGGCGCACCTGCCCGGCAACCACCAGATCAACTCGATGTGCTGCGCCATCGAGGACATCTACAAGTGAGGGTGGCTGGGGTGGGGAGGGGCAGGCTGGGTGTCGAGTGGGACATGGGCAGGCTGTCTGGGCGAGGCATCATTCATGCGTGAAAAGGCGCAGCCGAGTGGGGGGTAGGCAATGCCGGAGTGCCAGCGCCCGCCATGCTGGCATTTCAAAGGGTGGGCAAGGGGCAGCCCACTTCTGGGCTTTGCAGCATGCAGACCTAGCTGAAGGCCTGCCGAAAAGCCCAGTTGTCCGCCCTCCCCTGCCCCCCCCTGCCCACTGCCGCAGCATGAGCCACAGCAACATCTGCCGGTGAGGCGGCGCCTGGCCTTGCGCACAGCAGGCAGACACAGGAAGCTGTGTGCCAGTGTAGCGACCTGCAGCGCCGACCCTGTCTTGCAGCTGCCCGCCTGGGTTGCTGCCTCGCCTTGTTGCCGCTGGCGCCGCATGCATGTGTCGCATATGTGTGTCCCCATCACCAGTTCCAGAGCCCCTGCCGCTCTTGCCCCCTTGAGGAACCCCACCCCTCCCTCCCATCCACTGCCCTTTCCACCCGCTCCTCGCAGGGTGGGCGAGGACTTCTACCCCGCCCTGCCCGCCAGCCACACAGCCCACATCGCCAACGCCGCCTTCAACTCCCTCATGATGAGCGTGGTCGCCTTCCCTGACTGGGACATGTGAGATGAGCGGGATGAGCTGGCTGGCCAGCCACGGGCGGTGTCGGGCGTGCAGCTGGCTGGCTGGCAGCGGGCGGGAACAAGTCGCAACGCCTGAAGGTGCGTCAGTCGCCGGGAAGAACCGTCCACAATAGAAGCACAGCCTGAGAGATGCCTCACCCAATTTGAGGTGGGACCCAGCGGCACTCGCACCAAACGCTGTGCTTTCCTCTTGCCACGTGTCTGCCCCCCAGGTTCCACTCCGACCACGGCTCCTCACACCTGCACGCCGCGGCTCGTGCCGTCAGCGGTAAGCACGGGCCGCCGCGCCCCACTGGCGGGGCTGCCTGGCTCCGACTCTTCCCAAGTTTGCTGCCCTGCCCTGCATCTTGGACGAGTGGATGGCTGGCTACCTGTCCTCCCTGGTCCTCACCTCTGCTGACAGCTGGCCCTCCCCCTCCCCACCACAGGCGGCCTGGTGTACGTGTCTGACCGGGTTGGGGAGCACGACTTCTCGCTGCTGCGCAGGCTGGTGCTGCCGGATGGCTCGGGTGAGGCTGGTTGTGGGGTGGGGTGTGCGTGGATGGCGTGTGTGGGGGAAGGGGGTGAAGTGAGGCTGGGCAGCCGGCTGGACAGGAGTCTCAGTGGACAAAGCATGGAGGTCAGAGTGGAGGAGGCAGAGCCAGTCCCGGGTGGAGCAGGCACCCATCGGCTTCCATCACAGCCAAGCTTGGCCACTGCACCGACCAACCAGTGCTTCCCACTTGCCTGCAGTGCTGCGCTGCCGCCTGCCGGGGCGCCCCACCGCCGACTGCCTGTTCAGGGACGTGTCACGCGATGGGGAGAGCGTGCTTAAGGTGGGTGCAGTGGGGAGGCAGCTTGAAAGTGCGGCGGGGGAGGGCAGGACATTCTGACCCACTGGATGCTACGACTGCCCACCTCGGGGAACTCGTGGCGTGCGTGCCATCCCATTTACAGCGGCCGCCAGCCGTGTGCATGCCAACCTGTGGCTCCTCCCCTCCCCGCCCAAACCTCAACTTGTGGGATCCCGTTCTGACGCACCCGCCTGCCCGCACTTCTCGCTCCCGACAGATCTGGAACCTGAACAGCGTGACCGCGGTCGTGGGGCTCTTCAACGTGCAGGCAAGTGGGGGTGCTGCTGCTGCTGCTGCTGCTTCTGGTATTGCTGCTGCCGCGGCGACCTACGCGTGCATGCCTTGCACCCCGCACCCCGCACCCGTGATTATCCCAAACATGGTCGATCGCTGAGCGCCTTAGTGCAATGACGCAGCCCATCTTGTCCCTCTGAGGTGCTACGCGCTGCCACGCTTGCACACTGCGCTCTCTGCACGATGCTGCTGTTGGTTGTTGGCATGTGGGTAAGCTGCAGGGGCACCAATGACAATATATTGTGTCGCTTTGCCCTGAGCATGCTGCTGGCGTGCATGTGACGCCACATTGTTGACCTGAGGTACCCGTTCGCCACCACAGCTGCCGCACGCCGCGTGCACATGCCTGTGCTTTAGCTGCTGGTTGCATGCGCCTGAGGCCACACGCACACGCATTACGCACTGAATTGCACACCCTGCACTTGCTGTGCGCTGCTGCGCGTGGTGCGCACAGGTGGTATGGGGAGGGCACCAATGATGACACATCTCACCTGACTCCTGAGCACGCTTGTTGCGTGCGAACGATGTCATTATAGTCGCCTGATGGTGCAACTTACATGACTTCATGTCTGCTGCTCATGTACTAAGCATCCGTGTGCTGACTTCAGTGAATGTAGTAGCACGTGGCACGTGGCATCCTGCTATTGTGTGGCAGGGGGCTTCTGATGAAGACCGAATGTCTCCATGGCACCAAGCCCTGCCGCATGCATACTGTTTGTAATTTGTGGGAGAAGACCTGGCACGCATCTAGTATCACACGCTGTCCACCGCTGTCCACCAGTTCAGCGTCCGTCTCTGGCAGCAGGGTGGGTGGTGCATGGAGGGTCGCAGCCGCTTTGCGCCGCCTGTTGATGATCTGGATCCTGTCGACTGCCGCGGTGGCCCCAAACGTCTTGTCGCAT